>JAJIBD010000536.1:0-12500 GCA_021461705.1 Cryptotis parvus
TCTCTTCTTCTTTCTTCTCCCTCTTTCTGTTCAGATCCATTTTTCAGGCCCTCTTTAGAGATATTGTCCTAAAGACCTAACAATAGCAAGAGGGCTTGTTTTTATCTGTTTAAAGTTTGTCTAAATGAAAAGGACCGTATTAAATGAAAAGTGTTTTTTTCCCTCTGGTCTTTGCTATCAAGAGTTTCCAAAAAGATTCTGCAGTGTTAGCAAAGCCAAGACATACTTTATCAGTTAGAGTGTTCTGGGTTATTGTACAGGGCCACGTAGCAACCCCTGCATCTTGACGGCTTACCAGAACAGAATTTTATTTCTTGCTCCTGCTGCATTACTGTATCAGTTAGACTATTCCAAAGAAAAATAATATCTAATCAATGATATACGTATATATACATATAATATATGTATATATACATATATACATACTCATATGTTTATGTATGTGTGATTTTTAATCCCTAAGGAGATTTCTATAAATATAGATGCTCACGTCTTATCTCTAAAGTCTCTCCTGAAGTTTATTTAACATTATTCTCTATGTCTCTCTCCTTCCTCCCTCCCCTCCCAAAACTCTTATTGTATCTGCCATGGTTGCTTCACCAGAACAAAAGAATAATTTGCCAATACTTTTATGGTTCCTGCAGTGAGAGAAGGGTATTGAAGCTGCTGCGCATGGAAGCTCTCATGGCCAGTAAAGAAGTCTCTGTTTTCTAGCTAAAGGAGAGCCAGAATATGGACTAATGACCCTCCGAGGCCTGCTCTGGCTCTGATGCCATCTCATATGCTGACGGACTGCCTGAGGGCTGTGTGGTTTGGCTGTGGAGGCAGCGTCTGAGCTCATCGTCATGTGCACAGTGATTGATTACCAATGTCTGCTGTGGGTGCAGGAGGGGCAATAAAGGAACAGTGGGGGAACTGTTTGTCTTTCTTATTCCAGATCACCATGTTCCTCTTATACCCCCTTCAGAGGCTGGGTGTGGCATTCTGATCTAACAAGGTCATGATCAATTCATTTCCTGATAGGTTATTTTAGGAAGGGCTGCTACTAATATAGGCATTATCTGAGTGATAGTTTCCTGAGTTTTGGTCACTAGATAGATACCTTATCTAGAGTAAACAACAACAACAACAACAACAACAAAACACTTATCCAAGAAAATGCAAACCTGAAGTTGGCATAGTTATTGATAGAGTAGGAATTAGATGAAGTTGGGTTTGCCCTAGAGATCATGGTCAATGGATATAGTGCAAATTCCTCACTGTGAAAATCAAGGGGCCAGTGAGGTAGTTTAGAGGTTAAGACATTGACCTTGCATGCGGTCATCCCTGCTTCAAATTTCAGTACCACATGTGGTTCCCTGAGCACTGAAGAAGTGACTCCGAGTACAGAGGTAGGAATAGCCCCTGAACACCAGCAGGTGGGACGCAAATTCCTTCCCTAGTTAAATGTGAACATTTTGAGCACCGTCTTCTCACCGAGAAGTTCTGGAAAGCAGGTCGGCTTTCTTGACCTGTGACCTCTCTCTCTAACTGCGGTCACTGTCCACTGGACAGACCATGGAGATGGCACAAGTGGGGCGGAACTCAAGATCTGACCTGAGAGCAAGATGAAGTTCAGAGGACAGATCTGAGCCCCGTGAAGGATAAGTTCTCCTCCCATCGTTTGTCAAGGTGGAGCAGGAGATCATTAAGACCATAAAGAACAAGAGGCTGGTGTCTTGCAAAAGAGCTACATGGGTCTGAATTTTCACCCTCGGCATGTGATTTAGGGGCTGGAAAACACATACTTCTTGGCTCCATGCTAGGCATTTGTATCAGGCGGCTTTCTGCACTTTTTAAAGGCAGGATGAGGTTGGGCTGTCTTTTTCACAAGCTCGTTGATCATAAGAAATGAGTCTTTGACAGGTGCTATGCTTAGACAGCCTTCTAAGCTAATGAGAGATGGGCCGAATGTCAAGAGAAATTAGGAGAACATTTCAATCTGTCTAGTTCCTTGAGTGGAAGACAGATACTCTTTTTTTTCATATTCCTCATGACTAAAAAATTTCTTTATAATCTCATAAATCTTCAAACTCAGAGTATATACCAGTAACTTAGACAGAAATATATTTCCAGGATGTAATGATATTTATCTAATAGGACTAAATCTCTGGCCAACTGCCTGCCAGCACTACTTAGGAGTCTCTCCCAAATCCTTAGATTTAACCCCTGTGGTCCCCAGTGTGGCATCGCTTAACAGTAAATACATAGCCCCCTTGGCAATGTCAGCTCACATTTAACGTGTCACATAAAAATAGCTATAAAGGCCTTTTAATACCATCCATACGCATTTAGAGTTGTGAAATGTTTAAAGTTGTGACCCAATTCTGTATCATGTGCATTTTCACTAGGGCTACAATTTCTCCCAAGAGGAAGAAAATGGATTCTTAAATATCACAGTTGTGTCTGGCTGTCCAAAGGGCCATGGTACACACACCAAATGCACAGATATACAACCCATCTGGGGCATCAAAACTTCAGCGAGCTGGGGCGGGGAGGATTCAAAAAGTAATGTCCAAGCAAAGTTTCTTAGGAAGACAGTCATAAAAAGACTATGAAATGGCTCTGTCTTCTATGATTTTAGAAACAGTAAGGTCGAACAATGAATAGCTAATGCTGTGTATTTGCCACGTGTGGGCACTGCATTAAGTACCAGATGCTCTCTGTTTTCCCAGCAGCCCTGGGGGTCTGTGTGCCTTTTGGCATATGGTGCAGAGATTCTGGGCAGGACTGGAGGGGTCAAAGAGGAAAGGAGGAAAACTTTTTATCCCCTTTGTCTAACTGAGTAGCGGCAGAAATGAGACTTTATCCTGAACCCTCAGGTGTGTGTGTGTGTGTGTGTGTGTGTGTGTGTGTGTGTGTGTGTGTGCAGTGTGCTTATGTTTGTGGGGGGGAAACTTACATCATACCATGTGGTGCCCTTTTAGTGAACTCAGGCGGTGCTCAGGGGCCTGTATGCTAAGTTGGCCAACACAAACCCGTGTTGCCACAGGCAGGACGAGCTCATTAGCTCCTAAGTCTATGGCTCTGTGTTCAGTCTTCACCTTTTATGTCTCTGCTGTGTGACACATTCTGAATCCCACACAACCTCCATTGCTATAGTTTGGCCTTTCCCAGAGCTTCACCTTAGGGACTTCCTGTCCTAAATGACCTCTCTCGACTGTCTTTCCCTCAACCTGAGGGCTCTAAATGTGGGAGTAACTGGTTCCTTTTTGTTGCTGAGTGCTATTCTATTGTGTGGACCTAGAGACTTACTCGAAAGAAAGCAGCTGTGAGCAGTTGTGTGTGGGTTTTTGTGAGAATCTAAGCATTCCATTTCTTTAGGTATATACGCTTGAGATGGCTGGACCATATGGTCAGCATAGGTCCTAAGTTTTTAGGCAATTCTTTCCAAGCTGTGACCTCCTTCCGTGTTCAGACAGTAAAGTTGAAGACATCTAGTCCCTCCACATTTCCTCTCAGCACTTGACAAGGTCAGTTACAAACCAATTGTCCTGGTGTTGGAGAGATTGTGCAAGGGTTAAGCTACTTGCTTGCATGCTGCTGACTCTGGGTTGCCCAAATCCACCAGCTACAGCCCCAAAGGCCCCAGAGTAGCACTCAGCGGCCGAGGCAATCCCAGGCGCGGCATGGCCCAAGCAGGACCTCATCCTTGGGCCCCCCACACTGAACTGAAAGAGGTGCCCAAAGGTCTCCTGAGCAGGGGTTGGAAGACACGCCCCCTCCATTAGCCATTTGAGGGACAAGGATGTGGCTCAGTGGTAGATGCATGTGTGAGGTCCTAGGTTTGATCCCCCCCACACACACAAGCACACACACACCCCAAAACAACAAATAGCAACAATAGATACTCATTCTTTTTTACCTCCTGCCCCTGGTAAGGAGAGAGACAGACAGACAGACAATAAGAGAAACAGAGGCAGAGAGACAGAGACAGAGAGAGGGGTGAGAGGAAGAGGGGGGAGAAAGGGAGAGCAGCTACATGGAAATGTATGTGTTTAGCTTGGACGGAATGGCCATCCCATAAACATTAATTGGGGAGAAACCTTGTGGGGGCTGAGTTGACCCCCACAAGGGGGAGAAGTGAGTTGACCTCTACCATGACTCCAGCCCTGGGGCCGGTGAAACTGCTGTGGCAGGCAGCCCCTGAACTCATGGATTTGCCTTGGTGGGAGCTACGGTCTCAACATCTCAGGGCCTGAGACATGGTTCTTGTGGAAGCTTCGTGTGATCTTTGGCCAAGGGCCATTTCTGTAGCCCCATACCAACCGTGGTGGTTAGACTGAGTGGTCAGGAAGAGCCCAGCAGCTCAGGGGTAGCCTCCCTTGGGAGTAGCTCGTGGAGATGGAGTGAGAGATAGCAAGGGAGGGTAGGCGGTCAGATGGCAACTGTGAGCTTTCAAAGGATAGAACAGAAATGACTGAAGTCAGAGGGTCCATGGGGTCTCCAAACTCCTCCCCCACAGAGGTTGCTTGTCTGTCTGCCTTTTCTGGGGGCTGGGAGGGTAATTCTGGCCTTGAAGACTCAGCCCCATAGAAAGCCCCATTGCTCTGTTATGTAAACACATGCAGGGCTGGGAGGTCAGAGCCTGGGCTCCACTTGGAGACGCTCATTAATCATAATGGAGAATGTGGGAAGCTCCAGTGGAGGCCTACCCCCACCCCACCGCATCCTGGAGTTTGACAGTAATGAGGGCACGAGCACAGGCCTTCAGAGAAGTTAGGTAAAAAGCATGTGGAAACTGAGCTGTTTAAAAACTCTTCTGTAGCTCTAAAGTCATATAGAGAGACACGTGGACAGTTGTGGGTGGGTAGATAGAAGGAGAGGTAGAAAGATGCCGGTGGAGCGACAGGTAGATATGTGGATGAACAGATGGATAGCTAGGACAGATGGTAGGTGGGTAGTAGGTAGGTGAATACCACCATGGTCTACCACTTCTTGAGTACTCTCTGCAAAGAAGCCAATCTGCGAACGATTTCAGGTAACTGGTGTCCAGGTTGAGAACTCTGGTGCTTTTTCCGTGCTGGGGTGGGCAGCCTTCCTGCAATCCCGTACTTCAGAAAGTCCCAGCAGCCATGCCCATCTCCCACAGCCTTTGCCAAGTGATTCATTGGCCCAGCAATAGATCCTGACGTCTCTGGACCTTGCAGGTCACAAACACAGCCACACACCTCCGAGAGCAACCGACAGCTCAGTAGATTCTTTTTTATTTAATTAAAAATATTTTATTATGCTACTGTGAGATATACAATTACAAAGATGTTTATAAGATATTCATATTTGGATTTTGGTCATACAGTGTTCCAGCACCCATCCCTCCACCAGTGCCCATTTCCCACCACCAATGTCCCCAATTCCCTCCCCTTCCCTAGTCTGCCTCTATGGTAGGTTCTTTATTTCTTTTCTTTCTCACTATCTCTTTCTCTTTTCGTTCCCTTCCACATTGTGGATTATAATACATACATTAAGAGATTGTCATGTGTATTTTTTTGCCTGTATTTAATGCTCAGTTCTAGGTTGGTATTACCACTTTTGACAATTATTAGCACAGTGTTCCATTTTCTGTCTTACCTAGCCTCTGACTCCCACATTTGTGATAATTTCCACCTTTGACAAGACCTCCTGATTCATGTTTCACTTGACCTTGGATATTGGTATCATAATATGTACATATATATTTATGTCATGGAAATGAATGCAGTCATTCTATATCTGTCTCCTTCTGGCTAATTTCACTCAACATGATCCTCTCCATGTCCATCCATTTTTAGGCAAATTTCAGAACTTCATTTTTCCTAACAGCTGCATAGTATTCCATTGTGTAGATGTACTAAAGCTTCTTTATCCAGTCATCGATTCTCGGGCACTCTGGTTGTTTCCAGATTCTGGCTATTGTGAATAATGCTGCTATGAACATAAAAGTAGTTTCCGCTGCGTATTTTTGGCTTCCCAGGGTATATTCCCAGGACTGGTATGACTGGGTCAAATGGGAGCTCAGTTTCTTCTAGTCTTTGGAGGAATGTCCATATTGTTTTCCAGAAAGGCTGTACCAGTTGACATTCCCACCAACAATGGATGAGTGTCCCCTTTTCCCGCATTCACGCCAGCACTTGTTGTTCTTGCT
Organism: Cryptotis parvus; assembly: GCA_021461705.1. Taxonomy (NCBI): domain Eukaryota; kingdom Metazoa; phylum Chordata; class Mammalia; order Eulipotyphla; family Soricidae; genus Cryptotis; species Cryptotis parvus. The sequence continues at coordinate 6,164 of JAJIBD010000536.1, forward strand.
CTTTTGGATATGTGCCAGTCTCTGTGGTGTAAAGTGGTATCTCATTGTTGTTTTGATTTGCATCTCTCTGATGATTAATGGTGATGAGCATTTTTTCATATGTCTTTTGGCCATTCGAATTTCTTCCTTGCTGAAGTTTACAACTCAGTAGATTCTTGCACAAGGACTGTGCAGCTGATCAGACTCAATGAGTTTTACATCGATTGATTTTTCTATGTATATTGATTTTGATATGGCAGCTTTATTATTGAATTAAATTTAATTCTAGAATTGTATCAAGTTATTCCTTTTGTCTACAGTAAAATAAATTAAAAATTTTAAAATAGATGAATGGGTAGATGCAGAGAGAGATGATAGTGGGGAGATGGGTAGAAAAAGAGGTACAGAGAGAGAGAGGAAGATGAAGAAATATAAGATCTGGAGAGAATGAAAGAGGTTGACCTTCGACATTCTGACAGTGAGGAGGCTGGAGAAGCTTCGTCAAAGCCAAAGAACATGGAGTCGGGGGATGAGAGTTTCTAGGTAAGGGGCCAGAGAAGCGAACGGCTCAAAGGGCTGGAGCACAGAAGAGCTTTGCTTGCAGAGGCCTCAAGTTCTACCCCTGACACCACGTGGTCCCCTGAGCACCTCCACAAATGCTCCCCAGACAGTGCGCTGGCAGATACCTTAAGTGCTATGGGTGACCTCCCCCTCCCAAAGAAGTTATTATTTTGGGGTGTGATTCCTAGGCTTAATTAGGCCACTCTTGATATGACTCGTCTCTGTTATCTTTCATACATGAAAGATCGTCTCCCTACTTTATAGGTGAGAACGCTGAGGCTCAGAGTTTAGCTGCCAACATCTCCCCCTCAGTGGTTAGAGGAGGCATCACATAGATGATTCTAAGTAAAATGCCGACCACGGCAGTGAGTATGGGTAGCTCCAATGACCAGGGTCACTCTTGTTATCACAGTGGAGAGAGGAAGGAACTGGAAGGGGGCCAGTGGGATCCAGCAAACTCTCAGCCATTTGACGTGAAGCGTGTTGAAGCTGTTGGCGGGGTCAGAGTCAGGGGTCAAGGGAACAAAGAGTTCATGAATAGAGGTCAGAAGGCAAGTGTGGGGACCATCCTGAGACGTTTCTGAATTTTGGAGACACGGTAGAGGGCAGGGCTCCATTCTCGGGACTCACATCAACATGGTCAACTCTGACATCTCCCAACTCTGATCTGTTGGAACCATCCTTCAGGAACCAGGCGTGACTTCATTTTCTTTTTTTCACCTCTGGTAGAATTTTAATTCATAGCCATTTTTTTTATTGACTCACTATGTGAAACAGTTACAGAGCTGTTCATGTTGGGTTTCTGGCATATATTGTTCCAACACCCATGGCCCACCTGTGTGCATTTCCCACCATTAGTGTCCCCAGTTTCCCTCCTGCCACCCTCACCCCACCTGTCTCTGTGGCAGGCACTTTCCCTTCTCTCTCTCTCTCTCTATGTGTGTCTCTGTCTCTGTCTGTCTGTCTGTCTGTCTGTTGGGCATTATGGTTTGCAATACAGATACTTTTGAACATGATTGTTCCTGGGTTTATTCCGAGGGTGTTGAGGACTTTCTGTAAGAGGGATGTGACTTGCCATGTGAATGAATTGTTAAGGCACTGAGAAGATGTGCCCGCTTCCTCTCCCGACCCATGCCCCCATGCACACAGCGACCTTTGAATGATTTAGAACAACTTTTAAACTTTCACTCTGTCCACCCGCATGTGACAGTGAGAAACAAGTCCAAATATTATGAAAGCACCGCTATGATCTGTAATATCTCCTCACCTCTCCACCTCTACTCCCCATTCTCGCTGTTCAGAGGGCCTGGGGTTCCCCTTGAACTTCACCATGATTTCAACATGATACGTTATCATTTTACTGTCTGTGGTCTTACTCAAGAATTTGGCGCTGAAAAACCAAGACACATGAAAAATGGTCTCTGGTCAAAAGTCTGTATTAAGAACACGCTCGGCAAGAGATTAAGCTAATTGCATCCAGGGGAACGTGGGTTAGGAGAGTCTGGGCCTGTGTTCTGACTTAGAATTACAGTCTCAGAAGGCATTTTTTAATGTGATAGGAAATTACGGTACAAAGGAGTTGGCCTGAATAATGATGTAGTGATTATGGAGAGGGAAAATGAGGTGTGGCCAGAAAACTTGGGTTCAGGAACCCAAGTTCTGACTGTGGGGTGGGGGGTACAGCATCGCCTCCAGTTCACGCTTCCCCAGATTTCTGTATTATATGGCCCGCAGACTCACTCAGCCATTCCACTAGGAAATTGTTTTTCGTAGCATTGGAGGGTAGAAGAAAGATCCCGAGGCCTTATAGAGTTATATGAAAGAAGAGTTGGGAGGGGAACTTTTTGGAGTTTGGGGGCTATCAAGGAAATACTTGACTTGAATTTCTAGGTTCTAGAAACCTGAGATCATAAAGGGAACGAGAGCATTAATCATTCTTCAACATCATCATCATCCTTGTGATGTGGATCGTAAGAGTGCTCTTTCTCGAGATGGCATTTATTTATCATTTGGCTGGGCTGGGGATGGAACCAAGGGTCTCATTTGTGTGAGGCGTGCATGCTTCCACCAAGCCACTACCCCAGACCTTTCATTATCATTATTATTATTTTTTAAATAAATACCTGGATCCAGAGATAGTGCAGCTTGTCGGTTACTTGCCTTGCGTGCAGCCGATCCAGTTTGATCCCTGGCACCCACATATGGTCTCTTTAGTCCCTCGTCTCCCACCCAGGCATGATCCCTGAGCAAAAGTAAGCCCTGAGGACTGCCAGGTGTGATCTCCAAACAAACAAACAAGATGTCAAAGTAGATAGAAAACCAAGCATCTAACTTCTGCTTCCTCTAAATCACGCTCCCTGAGAATATCTGGTAAGCAGAAAGATGTTAACAAGTGAAATTCTCTCATTATGGACACCATGGAGACAAGTACTGTACATAATTTTGGCAGTAATTTTCAGTCAAATGAAAATGTTTATTGCCATGGCTTTCCTGAGTAATTAAACCTCATGTTTAAACCTCATGTTTCATTGCTGATAAAAGTAACCCTTCCCAACCAAGGTGCTAATAATTGTTAGAAATGGTAGCACCAGACTAGAACTGAGCATTGAATGTAGGTAAAGAGATACACATTGTATATCTCATGGTGGTACAATAAAATAAAATAAAAACCCTTCCCCGATTATTGAAACTTGTATCATTTAAAGAGTATTTTGGGTTTTGTTTTGGTTTGCTTGTGGGGCCACACCCAGCTCTGTGCTCAGGTATTAGCCCTGGTGGGGTTTGGGGGACTATATGGGGTGCTGGAGATCAGGCCTGGGTTGGCCCTGAGCAAGGCAAACACCCTCGCTACTCATGTTTCAACAGAGCATCTGTTGGACTGGACTTTTTACAACTTGTTAAAATATCTCCATGGAGTGCGCCTCACTACATGCCCTGACCTTATAACACTAATATCCCAGTGGTAGCTCACCAGATTGAATGGGATATAATGCAAAAGCCATCCTATGTAAGCTAACAGAAACATTAACACGGAAGCTTAACTCAACATCAACTTAGGACTTAAATTGTCCCCATGGTGAGATAAAGCAATTTTCAGAATTTTTTTTCCTCTGGATATAATTTTTTGATCATTCCTCTAGCCATGTAATGGCAAAAGCGATATAAAGTAAATGACTTTGGGCCTGCTTGAGGGGCAGGTTTGAGGGACATTGGGCAAATGGAGATAGCTGTGGTGGGAAGGTGACAGGGGAGGTGGGACTGGGGTTGGGATGGTGAAAGCCTGTAACTAATCATCATGAACAACTTTTGCAAACCACAGCGCTCAAATAAAGTGGGAAAAAAGAAATAGATAAAAGAACATCTCCAATGAAGTCAGATGTGCTCTTGAGAATTGCTGAATTCATCAGCTTTAGTTAGGTGTGAACTTTAGAAGGACTTTTTTTTTTTTTGTTACAAATGGGTATTGTACTGGCCTTTGGGGCAGGGAAATCAAAAGACAATGGAAATGCATATTGTTTGTTTCAAGAGGGTGGAAACAAACTCATTTCTCACCAAGAAAGCATCACTCAAAGACATAAGAAGCCCCAAGAACAATAGTAGTTAATGTACCAATAGACCCAATCTCAGTGTTAAATCCTGTCTCTGATGCTTAAACAAAAGGACAGAAATAACTCTATTTTGTAAGGAATCCCTGGGAGTTGTCCCTGGAAATATTCTCCCCTCCACCCTTAGCAATATTTGGATTTTCATGTTCTGTCTTCTGTTTTTGGTTTTGTAGTGAGTGAATATCTAATAACATCTGCTAGGCCTGAGTGCTATGCATTTCAGACCCAGAATAGAGTGATGCAGCCCCAAAAACCATAGGGCCACTGTGTAAGGATTCGCTTATTTATTGACTATATTCATTGTTTTTCTGCTTCCTGGAGGAGCAAAATGCAATAGAATAAAAATAAGAATCTGGGGCCAGCAAAGGAGGAAGGAGGCCATTGGTAGCTCTTTTGACTTGGTATATGTAGCATTTCTGTTTTGTTTTCTTTTGGGGAGGTCATACCTGGTATTACTTAGGGCTTACTCCTGACTCTGTGCTCAGGAATCGCTCCTCTGAGGATTGGGGACCATATGTGCTGCTGGGGATTGAATCAGGTCAGCCGCATGTGAGGCAAATGCCCTACCCTCTGTCCTATCACAACGGCCAGTATTTGTATCATTTCTGATCTTCCAGTGTGGCTGTAAGTCTTTTAGAGGACAAAGGCAAAAAATGGAGAGATAATATATTCTTACAAGTTTCCCAGTGGTTCTAATAAAATAAAAACAATTTTAAAAGGGATTTTCCCCATCATAAGTATTATCTGGGCGAGGGGCAGACAGAGCCGCAGTGCTCTGGAGTCATCAGAGCTGCAGCTGATGATTCTAAACCCCTGCAGTGCTGGGCTCGAACCCAGGGCCCTCACGCACCTCGTCTGTGTTGTCTCTTGTGCCGCGTGTCTCATCCTACAGGTTTTTCCCCGCTTAAGTCATTAAAACAAATACTTTCCCCTCTTCAAAGCTTCCCAGTGGCTGAAAAATTCACCCCATGTCCTCCAGCCCTAGAGCTTGCTCGGAGTGGATTTATCAGAGTGGATTTCTGGGCCTCAGCTCTGGAGTTTCAGCATCTGTGTTACCTGGGAATTTATATTTCCAACACACTTCTGCGTGATACTGAGGCTGCTGACCTGGGAATCACACTTTGAGGACTGAAAGAAATTGGAGTCTTGGAATGAAGTGAAGTGGTAGCTTAGAGGAAAGCTCAGCTCACTCATAAGAAAGCGCCTGCACTGGAAGTTCACAGCACACACAACAGCCCATTTGACATGGTTGGCCCTTGGCACAGGAAATCCAGTTGGGCCACGTGCTCAGTGGACTTGACTGGGAAGATCCAATGCGTTTTCCCGTGCTTCCTCGCATCAAGGACGGAGTTGAGATTCCAGAGGAAGTGACTGAGTAATGCGGGCATGTCTAAGAGGAAGCTATTTTCTTTAAGCCTTATGCTTTTAAGAGATGACTTCTTGATGAAAAGCCTTACTTTGGAAGCTCTTGGCATTTCTTGGAACCCAAACAAAATCTCTAGGATTGTTGTGTGCATGTGTGTGAACAAGAGTTTGTTTCCTCTACCTCCCTAAATTGCCCTGGCAGGATTTCAGAAGCAGGAAACGCTGTTTTCTTCAGAGTGGGAGGGGGTGTCAGGTGAGAGAGTTCCTGAACTGTGCACTCCGTGCCTTTGTTATCATTGTCCTTATTGCAGTGTTGTTCTTGTCCCACTCTTGGTGGTGGCATTTGTACACACTTGCTCTGTGCTCGGAAGCACAGGGTATAATGCGCCATGTGGGCTGACCTCAGACCCTAAAGCAGGTGCCCTGACACTGAGCCATGCTGCTAGGTTCAAGACTGAATTGAAAGCCATTTTCTAGATGACTCAGAGAGCTGACTGCAGGCAGGAGACTCAGCATGGTCCTTGTTGTGCCAAGCCAGCAGCATCTCCTGAACACCACTGGGTGTGAGCCTAAAACCAAACAAACAAAAAGAAAAGAAATGTGTTGCAGGTGTGGGATTGGCTTGGGAGATGCTGTCCTTCTCTTGCTGGCCTCCAGTAAGCAGAGGAGCCTCCCGTCATGAGGGCACAGCCCTGGCGCTGTGAAGAGGGAGAGAGAGGGATCCAGATGGCAGAACAGAATACTTGCCTCTGGGCCACAACAATTCCAGAGCAGAACGTTCCCAAAGTCTGTCTTAGGAGTGACAGCTCCTGGGAATGTGCAGGGTG
>JAJIBD010000536.1:15000-59303 GCA_021461705.1 Cryptotis parvus
AATCCTTTAAGACTAGGGGTTCCCCCAAAGAGGAGCTGGAGAAAATAGAAATGAGGAAATAAATAATAGAAAACTTTCCAGTGCTGAGACATCAGACCCACAGATAGAGAAGGAACAAAGACATAACTAGAAATGACACTTAGAGCGGCAAGAAGACACTTGAAATGTTTGGAAAAATGGGCTGTAGTGATAGCACAGTGGGGAGGACATTTGCCTTGCAACCAGCTGACCCAGGTTCAGTCCCCAGCATCCCATATGGTCCCCTGAGTACTTCCAGGAGTAGTTCCTGAGTGCAGAGCCAGGAGTAACTCCCTGAGCATTGCTGGGTGTGACCCAAAAAGCAAAAGAAACAAAACACACACACACACACACACAAAAGCAAATTGTTTGGAAAAGCTGGTGAGCGACAGTAGCTTCTCAAATATAGTTTTGTTATTGCATAAATAAGAAAAACAAGACTTCTGGTAGACATGGTAACAGGACAGATAACTGAGGAGTTGTTTTCATTGATTTGCTAAAAAATCATAATTTTTTAATTTTTGTATTTTTAATTGTATAATTTTTGCAATTTTCTTTAGATTTGAAATTCTGTTCAAACTAAGTCAATCTTAAGAGTTTTTCCATGTTGTTTTTATTAGGAAACCCATCAATTTTTGAAGTTTTTCTGTAGACTTGAAACTTGTACAAAATAAATAAATCTTCGAATTTTTTCTTATTAGGAAGCTCATCAACTTTTGCAGTTTTCCTGTAGATTTGAAATTTGAAGTTCAAAATATATAAATCTGAGGAGTTTTCCATGTTTTCTCTATTATCTCCATGGAATGTGTCCTACTTGGAGCTAGGAGTTGGAGTTTTATCTTTTCTTAGCCAAATGCTATTCCATCTCTTATGACTCCAACTTTGGAGAAAATGGTGCCCACCTTACTTTGTCTTCCAGAGTTCGTCTGTGTTGTCGAGGAAAACATCTATTGTCATTATGGAACAAGAGAGGTTTATTTTCAAGAGGAAGATGACAAGTCCCATAAATATAAGCTAGGTCTAGGCCATGGGCTCACGTCCAGAAAGTGCTGTCGATGGGGTGTCCCAAATGTTTCTTACTCATAGAAAGCCCATGGGTGTGCCGAGTTTTGCCCATATTCACCAATACTGATGGACGGTGCGTGATCCTGCATATCCGCGCTCTCTCCAGTGTTCCAGTCTCTCCAGTCTTTGTTTACATCTCTAAATGCCTTGTAGTTTTCTGAGCATTTGATTCTATCAATATGCACTGGAGTCTCCTTGAGGAAACCGTTTCCTCCTGCATAGCACAGCCTCATAGAGCATAAACTCTAGTGGCTCATAATCAGAATTAAATTGATGCAATGATATCATTCATCCAGCAGATAATCAATAAGCACCTTCTATGCACCAGAACCCATTTAAGGTTATATTGCATTAAACAAGGTCAAGACATTTGCCTTCGCCGAGTTTATGATACTAAAATAGATCTGCTCTCAGGCAGCTGGAAATGCACAGAGAATATTCAATCTGAGTGAAGGGTGACAAACTGGCTGTTTTCAACAGGGTAGCCAGAAAAGGCATCCAGAAAGGCCATTTTCAGGAAGAAAATCTATGGTCCTCTTATCACCTTCCGCCTCCCTTGCAATGAAGATTCGGAGAGATGCCGTCATTTTTCATCACTTTATCCCCTCCAGTACTCCCTTTGGGAAAGGTAATTGCCCTGCAAGAATTCCAAGACGCTTTGGCCAGGGCTGGAGACGATGACAGGAGACATACTGCAGAGCGGCAGCAATTCTTATCAGAAATGTCTGGGCCTCGTAGAGAACTCGATTTTTAAGATGGAAAATGATGCTCCTTGCAAACAGCGTCTCTGTGATGTATTCCTCTCGCTCCTGTGGCGGGGGTGGTGTGTCGCCGCACACATGCGCATGTGTTTCCATGCTCAGTGCATGTTTGTGCCTGTGTGTCAGCTCCTTCTTGACCCGCTGGCGGAGAAGGTCCAGGCAAGGTGGGGGCAGAAGGCAGAGCCCAGGGTAGCCGCACAAGGCCTGGCACTGCTGGGCTCTTGGTGTTTGGTGGTTGTGGTCTACTCACGTGGCCTCGTTCCCTCTTCTCCTCTTACCCCGATACTTTCCTCCTTTCAAGGACATGACTCAACTCTGGAGATTTTCTTTCTTTGATGGGTGTTTTCTGAAGTATGGGAACTTCTTCCCAGGGTGGAGTGTCTCTTGGCAGGATTGGGTATCATCACAATTTGCCTTTTTTTCTGGTAATGTTTTCGAATTGTGGTCAAACTCCTCTGCTTGTCTCACTATGCTGTGTCAGGATAAAGGCCGGCGCTTGCCAACCCTCCCACTTGGCGTGGGGAAAGGTCCTGGCCAGGGCATAGCACTGTGTGCTCCTGTGTGAGGCCAGGGCTGAGGAAAGGGCCGGAGTCATGAGGAAATGGAGACCCCCTCCCCTCCCCATACCTGCTCTGAGGCTGGATCCCCTTCAAGCCGCGGGGCTGGTGCCAAGGACAGAGAGGGTCTTCCCCTCCTTGTTCTGGGCCTCCCATCCCTGGGGTCCAGCAGGAGTATGTCCTGGGGTTTCTGCCTCTCCCAGACATGTTCCTTCACTGCAATACCAGAATGAGGTTCCTGAACAACTGGGCCCTGTTCCTGGTTCCCGCCCCCCCACCAGGCAGCGCATCTTCGGGCTCTGCACTGCTTCCTTGTAGGTGACTCTGCCTTGGGAGTGGCTCTTTAAAATGTGGCATGCACTGAATGCAACATTTTTAATCAAATAAGCTAAATATTAGGGCATGTGGGGTGGAGGAGAATGGAGTGTCCAGAGTTCAGTGCCTGGAACAGTTTCTTCTATCAGTCAGCTGTGTGTGCCCCCACCTTGAGTCAGCTGGATCTGCATTTTTAAATGATGGCCCCCTCTGACCTTATTTCTTTCCTGTAACTGCATTTCTCTCATGATGGCCCATTCTGACCATTCTTTCCTGTGTCACCCCCCAGCCCCCATACTGATGGCTCTCTAGTCTCATCTCCAGTCATATCCCCCATTGATGTGATTTTTCTCCTGTGACCCCCAGGAATGCCCTGAGGGCCCACATGGAACCACATGGGGCCTCTGGTTGACAAATGCTGTTCTACTCCCAAGGCACTGAAGGCCAAAGCAGCTTTTTAATCCTCTAGCCTCTTCTTGTCAACCAGAACCTGTTTTGAGCTCCCAGAGGTGTCCAGTGTCCATCTCTCCCTGTAGGACTGTGGCCAACTACCCAGCCTGAGGGAACTGAGATTAGGCTGACATCTAGCAGGCAGGGAGCCACGACACTTTCTGAGGCACCTTCCTACCCTCCTTTGTCAACTCAGTTTCTTCCCACGTCCCAGAAATTTATTATAGGGTGGATATTGCCCATTCATTCTTTTTTTAATTAAATACTTTATTATACCACCATGAGATATACAATTACAACGTTGTTCATGTTTGGAGGTTTCGGTCACATAGTGTTCCAGCACCTGCCCTCCACCAGTGCCCATTTCCCACCACCAATGTCCCCAATTCCTCCCCCCTCCCATAGCCTGCCTAAATTGCAGGTTCTTTATCTCTTTTCTTTCTCCCTCTCTCTCCCTTCCTTCTCCTACACATTGTGGGTTGCACTACATACACTTGGAAGCCATCATGTGCATTTTTTTACCTGTATTGAATGCTCAGTTCTATGTTGGTATCAGCCCTTTCAACATTTATTCGCACATGTTCCCTTCTCTGTCTTACCTAACCTCTGACTCCCTCACGTTTGTGGTAATTTCCCCTTTTGGTAAGACCACCTGATATATTTATGTCTTGCAAATAAATGCAGTCATTCTATGTCTCTCTCTTTCCTTCTGACTAATTTCACTCAACATGATCCTTTCCATGTCCCTCCATTTATAGGCAATTTCATAACTTCATTTTTCCTAACAGCTGCATAGTAGTCCATTGTGTAGATGTACCACAGTTTCTTTATCCAGTCATCAGTTCTCGGGCATACTGGTTGTTTCCAGGTTCTGGCTATTGTGAATAGTGCTGCTATGAAAATAAAAGTGTGGATTGTGTTTCTGCTGTGTGTTTTTGGCTTCCCAGGGTATATTCCCAGGAGGGGTATGGCTGGGTCAAAAGGGAGCTCAATTTCTAGTCTTTGGAGGAATGTCCATATTGTTTTCCAGAAAGGTTGTACAAGTTGACATTCCCACCAACAATGTTTGAGAGTCCCCTTTTCCCCGCATCCATGCCAGCACTTGTTGCTTTTACCCTTTTGAATATGGGCCAGTCTCTGTGGTGTGAGGTGATATCTCATTGTTGTTTTGATTTGCATCTCTCTGATGATTAGTGATGATGAGCATTTTTTCATATGCCTTTTGGCCATTCGGATTTCTTCCTTGTCAAAGTTTCTGTTCATCTCTTCTCCCCCATTTTTTATGGGGTTGGCTGTTTTCTTCTTATATAGTTGTACCAGTGCCTGACATATCCTGGATATTAACCCCTTATCAGATGGGTATTGGGTGAATATTCTTTCCCATTCTGTGGACTGCCTTTGTATCTTAGTCACTGTTTCTTTTGAGGTGCAGAAGCTCTTTAGTTTCATGTAGTCCCATATGTTTATGTTTTCTTCTAGTTGCTTTGTTAATGGTGTTTCACCTTTGAAAATGTGTTTAGCTTCAATGTCATGGAGGGTTTTTCCTATATTTTCTTCAATGTACTTTATGGATTCAGGTCTGCTATTGAGATCTTAAATCCATTTTGATCTGATTTTTGTGCAAGGTGTTAGACACAGGTCCAAATTCATTTTTTACATGTAGCTGTCCAGTTTTCCCAGCACCACTTGAAGAGACTTTCCTTACTCCAGTTTGGACTCTTTGCACCTTTATCAAAGATTAACTAATCATGTCTTTGAGGGTGGGTGTCAGGATACTCAACTCTATTCCATAGATCCACAGGTCTGTTTTTATTCCAGTACCACGCTGTTTTTATTACTGCTGCTTTGTAGTACAGTTTGAGGTTAGGAAAGGTGATGCCTCCCATCTTCTTTTTCCCAAGGATTACTTTAGCTATCCGTGGGGGTTTATTATTCCATACAAATTTCAGGAGTGTTTGGTCAATTTCTTTAAAGAATGTTGTGGGTATCCTTATAGGAACCGCATTGAATCTGTACAAAGTTCTAGGGAGTATTACCATCTTGACAATGTTAATTCTCCCCATCCATGAGCAGGGAATGTTTTTCCATTTTCTCGTGTTCTCTTTTATTTCTTGAAGCAGTGTCTTGTAGTTCTCTTTGTATAGGTCCTTTACACACTTGGTTAAGCTGATTCCTAGGTATTTGATTTTCTGTGGTACAATTGTGAATGGAATCGATTTCTTAATATCCCTTTCTTCTCTTTCGTTATTTGTGTATAGGAAAGCCATTGATTTTGTACCATGCCACTCTACTATACCTATCTATTGTTTCTAAGAGTTTTTGGGTCGAGAGTTTAGGGTTCTCTAAATATAATATCATGTCATCTGCAAATAATGATAGCTTAATTTCTTCCTTGCCTATCTGGATGCCCTTAATGTCCTTTTCTTCTCTGATTGCTATGGCGAGTACTTCCAGTACTATATTGAATAAAAGAGGTGAGAGAGGGCAACCTTGTCGTGTTCCTGATCTTAAGGGGAAGGCTTTCAATTTTTCCCCATTGAGAATGATACTTGCTGTGGGCTTTTGGTAGATGGCTTTGACCATCTTGAGGAAGCTTCCTTCAATTCCCATTTTCTGGAGGGTTTTTATCATGAATGGGTGCTGGATCTTGTCAAATGCTTTTTATGCATCTATTGATAGGATCATATGGTTTTTATTTTTTCTCATATTGATATGATGTTTATTTTGATTGATTTGAGAATGTTGAACCATCCTTGCATTCCTGGGATGAATCCTACTTGGTCATGATGTATGATCTTTTTGATGAGTCTTTGGCTTCTGTTTGCTAGTATTTTATTGAAGATCTTAGTGTCTGTGTTCATCAAGGAGATTGGTCTGTAATTTTCCTTCTTTGTGTTGTCTCTTCCTGCTTTGGGTATCAGGGTGATGTGTGCCTCGTAGAAGCTGTTTGGGAGTGTTTCTGTTTCTTCTATTTCCTGGAAGAGCTTGAACAGGACAGGCAGTAGGTCCTCCTTAAAGGTTTGGTAGAATTCGCTAGTGAACCCATCTGGACCTGGGCTTTTGTGTTTGGGCAGACTTTTAATTACTGTTTCAATTTCCTTGATGGTGATAGGCTTATTCAGGTATTGGAGGTCTTCTTGTTTCAATCGTGGGAGGTTATAGGACTTCAGGAATTTATCCATTTCTTCTAGATTCTCATGTTTCGTGGCATACAGGTTCTCAAAGTAATCTTTGTTCCCATTCATTCTTGATTCACCATATCCCTTTTTGTGGTCGGCAAACCTAAGAGGCGTTGTTAGCTTGGTGGCTTACAACAACACATTTGTTTACCATTCTGGAGTCGAGAGGTTTGAAATCAAGGTGGCATCACATTGGAAGAGTGAGGGAGCATCTTCTACCTCCCCCCCAGCTTTTGAGGCTCTTGAAGTTCCTTGGCTTGCCGATCCATCACCCCAGTTTCTGTCACATCTTTGCCCAGCAATTTCTTAGACACAAGGCAGCTTTGAAGTCCTGTGTGAGTCCCACTCTGAAGGACCCATCACTTCTCTTTCATTCTGTGAGTGGATGGGGGGGCAGGGCGGGGCCCATCCTTCTCTCATTCAAAACTGAGGGGGGAGGATCTGAGACTGAGTATTTGGAATCCTTTTCTCCACAAATTACCCTCCGTCTTTAGCTTCACAGGACACTTGTCCTGGGCCTTGGGCTCCACCCTAATCCCAGGAAGATCTCATCTTGAGGGCCTTCGTCTACTCCAGGAGCTCTTTCCCCCCAAGAAATTCCCATTCATCAGCTCTGGGGTGAGAACACGAAGGCCTCTGGCCAAGCACAGTTCCATCCACTCCATTTTTTTTTTGAAGTATGTTATTCTTTTTTAAAATTTTTTTTTTATTTTTTACAATTACAAAGATGTACAATTAAAAAGTTCATATTTGGGTTCTGGTCATACAGTGTTCCAGCACCCATCCTGCCACCAGTGCCCATCTCCCACCACCAATGTCCCCGATTCCCTCCCCCTCCCACAGCCCTCCTCCATGGCAGGTTCTTTATTTCTTTCCCTTTCTCTCTCTTTCTCTTTTCCTTTCCCTCCAGACTATGGATTACAGAACATACATTAAAGGGTTGTCATGTGTATCTTTTTGCCTCTATTTAATGCTCAGTTCTAGATTGGCATTAGTACCCTCGACAGTTGTTAGCCAAGGCATGGGGCCTTCAGTGGCCGAGATTCCTTGGGACGACGCTATCGTCTTGTGCATCAACCACAAGCTGAGGGACTGGACACCCCCCAGCTTCTGGTCACTCCAGAGGCGCTGAGTGAAGATGGGCAGATCTGTGTGTATTTCTTCAAAAACGATTTGAAAGACTATGACATTCCTTTGTTATGGGAACAAACTCGACTGCAGACGCAGAAGGAACTACAGCTATGACAGGAGTGCCCGGGGAACAAAGCTGCTCATCCATCTGCAAACAGCTTCCCTGCTCCATTGCTTCCTGTGCACCCAAAAGGGAGGGAGGACTGGAGCGTCTGGCCAAGAGGGGAGGGTCCCCGGTGGGGAGGAGCTGGTGCGAGGCACATCTGCTCAGGAGCTGTTGGCCCAGTATCTGTCCAGCAGCCTGCTGCTGGAGAAGGAGGAGAGCCAGAGGTTTGAAGACCAGCTTCAGAAGTGGCTGTCTGAAGACTCGGGAGCCTGTGCAGATTCCACTTCCCTCCTGCTCTACCCCTCCTCAGACTCTTGTGTCTCTGCCTCAGACCATCGAGCCCATGAGAAGAGTGTCTTCAGCTGCCAGCCCTCAGGATGAGAGGACAAAGGAGTGGTCTCGGCCGTCTGAAGGAGCAGGCACCTGTCTGTCAGACCGGCTGGCACACCTGGAAAGTCTGATCTGCAGTTCCAGGGAGGAAGAGGTGGCCTCGGAGCTTCATCTGTCTGCACTCCTAGACATGGTGGACATTTGAGCAAGCTGGACTTGAGGTGGGAGGGGGTGGGCTCTCTCCAGAAGATTTTCTGCTTTTACACAAAATAATGTTGTTCTCAGATGCTTGATGCATGTTGTAAATATGATACTGATCATGCAAATAAACACATGAATGTCCAGGGATGCTTTCCTCTGTCTTACCTAGCCTTTGACTCCCACACGCTTGTGATAATTTCCACCTTCGACAAGACCTCCTGATATATGTTTCACTTAACCTTGGATATTGGTATCATAATATGTACACATATATATTTATGTTATGCAAATAAATGCAGTCATTCTGTATCTGTCTCTCTCCTTCTGGCTAATTTCACTCAACATAATCTTCTCCATGTCCATCCATTTATAGGCAAATTTTATAACTTCATTTTTCCTAACAGTTGCATAGTATTCCATTGTGTAGATGTGCCAAAGCTTCTTTATCCAGTCATCGATTTTCGGGCACTCTGGTTGCTTTCAGATTCTGGCTATTGTGAATAATGCTGCTATGAACATAAAAGTAGGGATGGTGTTTCCGCTGCATATTTTTGGTTTCCCAGAGTAAATTCCCAGGAGTGGTATGGCTGGGTCAAATGGGAATTCAATTTCTAGTCTTTGGAGGAATGTCCATATTGTTTTCCAAAAGGCTATACCAGCTGGCATTCCCACCAACAATGGATGACCATCTACTCCATTTTTAATAGAGGACTCATTCACTGAGGTTTCTTTCAGATGTCTGTGAATAGGACCATGTGCCTGCCATCTACAGAGAGGCCGAGTGTGGTCTGGGAGCCTGTGTTTTGCATGGAATCCCAAGGAAAAGAATGAGAGGGACATAGTGACCCTTGCGAGAAATGGGCCTTTGCCTCCTGGAGAGTACGAGGGAGCCATGCTCTGGGGCATGTGCTTTCCAGAACATTCTCAGGCACGCTCTGGAACATGTGCCCTGGCTTTCCAGAGCTTTTTTTAGACACACGGCAGCTTTGAAGTCCTGTGTGAGCACATCTCTGAAGGACCCATTACTTCTCTTTCATTATGTGAGTGTGGGGGGCAGGGTGGGGGCCAGCCTTCCCTTACTCAAAACTGAGCCAGGTCTGAGACCGGATGTTTGGAATCCAAGATCCTTCACACTTGCTCCTTCTCTCCTCCTGCCATGCTCACATCGGGTCTTTGTCTCACCTCTGAGGAGTCTCACAACCCCGTGGGAGCAGCCCCATGACCTGGAGAGGCTTCATGATTCTAGCCCAAATGCCATCCATCGTGACTCTAAGCACCTTAGAACTGTCCCACTCAGCAATGCAGCCAGCCCACAGTGCCCTGAGATGACTGATTGAAACCACTGAACTTTGGAGTGGCCCGCCTGCTGTAGCTCCTCTTTCTGCCGGTCATGTGCTGTAGAGATGCAGTTGGGCTGTGCAGCATTGACTGAGAGCCACCACAAAAAAAACCCCTCCAAAAAACCCAAAACCATGCTCGTGGAGTCAGTGACTTCCGCCCCCATCTCCCTGTTCTCCCGGAAGGCCTTGCACTCACACTAATCCCCCAAAGCCACCACCCACTTAAAAATTTACTTCAACTTTATCACACTGTTAAAAATTTGGGGATTTCAGGACTGCACAGCCACAGACATCTCAAAGTCTACAATACTCATATAATGAGTAGCACACCACATTTAATGGAATGTAAAGTAGAATGCAACCAAATACACACACACAATCTATCCTATAACAACATATCAGCAATTTCTTATGCAAGGGCTTAATGGCTCCATGGTGAGATTAAACAATCTTCACTGACTTTCTTCTAAGAAAACATTTCTTGACCATTTTTAGCAAATTATCTATAACAAGCGTATATAAAATAAAGTATTGAGGGTCTGCTATAGGGACAGGCTTAAGGGGTGGTTGGGGAAATTGGAAATAATGGAGGTGAGAAGTTGCAGTGGTGGCAGAATTGGGGTTGAATGTTGAATGTCTGTAACAAATTAACATGAACAACTTTGTTTGAAAAAATGAGTCGTGACCACTAAGTTCAGTAAGTGAAAGCAGTAACACAGATGGCCCAGTTTACACTTAACAGCTTAGTAAAAAGGTCATGACTTAGCAACACCATTACGAGATATATGCTGGAATAAGCAACACCTAGCACCTGCATGGCAGAGCCTGGCAAGCTGTCCGATGCGTGTTCGATATGCCAAATCCAGTAACAGAAATGTCTATTATCCTGACCCCGAAAGAGCCCTTAATACGGCAGAAGTAAGAAAGGCAAACAAGCAGTGCCTGATAAAATTTCATGGCCATCCTAGGCTGCCAAAAGCGAAGAAGGACTAAAATGACTGTCTGTACTTTCAATGCACGTACGCTGGCATTGGAAGCATATATTGAGGATCTGATGCTGCAAGCGAAAAAGATCAAGTACGACATCATTGGTCTGATTGAGACGAGGAGGCGTCAGTTGCATCATGCTGTATTTGACACCGGAGAAGAATTATTCCTTGGAACATGCGACAAAAGAGGCGTCGGTGGCGTTGGTGTCCTTGTCAACAGGAACATGGCCGTAAACATTGATTCATTTGAATGCCTAACAAACCGAATAGGACGATTACACTTGAAGAGATGTGGCCTACTGCCAGCAATTTCTAACTTCATTGTCTATGCACCAACATCCACATACAAAGAAGATGAAATTGAGAAATTCTACATGGAATTGGAGGAGTTCTATAAAAAAAGATCACACCTTCTACAAGATCATAGTTGGTGATTTTAATGCCAAGATAGGACCAAGAAGATCGGCTGAAGAACTCCACATTGGGACCCATGGCCTAGAATGGAACAAACAGGGTGAGAGACTCTCTGAGTTCATCATGTCCACCAAGACCTTTCATGGGAACTCACAGTTCCAGAAGGCTGAAGCAAAACGTTGGACATGGGAATCTTCTGGCGGACAGAAGATTCCACAATGAAATTGACCACATCATCTTCAATCGACGGTTTTGTCTGACCGATGTAGCTGTCGTCCCCAAATTCCAAACAGGATCGGACCACCGTCTCCTTTGTGCAAAATTGTGCAAAATTGTGTCAGACTAACATCATGCAAAATTTTACTTCATACAACGGGGGAGAAAAGGCTGCAAAGTTTAAGAAGAGAACTCCCAGAACGACCACCAACTGGTAACTCTTTGGCATCATTGCAGCAACATAGGAAGATATCATCATTGACGACATCGATGAAGAATACAACCGACTGGTTCAGCATCTCCATGATTGTGCGAAGAATGCTGAGAGAGAGAAAGACACAAAAGGACGCTTGTCTTCAGAAACTCTTGAGCTCATTTGCCAACATGGCAAGGCGCGAGTCTCAGGAGACCAAATGCTAACGTCCAAGCTTGCTAAACGTTGCAGAGAAGCGATAAAAAGAAGACCTCAAAAACAGAAGAGCAGAAATACTGGAAGATGCAGCAGAAGCCGGGAAAAGAATTCGCACTGCCTGCCTGTCCTTCGCCAACTATAAGACCAAGATGACTGCCCTCTGATGCCCTGATGGATCTATCACATCTTCCAGAAAGGCAATGGAGATTATCCAGGACTTCTACTCAAATCTCTTTGATAGCCACATCCACCTGCCCACATACCAAATTCCACAGGATGGATATGTCATTCCCAACGTTCTCCCTTCTGAAATCCGACATGCCATCTCGTCAGTAAAGAAGGGAACAGCACCAGGCCCAGACAAAATCAGACCCGAACACCTGAAGAATCTGCCGTCGGTACTCATCAATACACTAGCTCGGCTCTTCACACGCTACCTGTCCGAATGCAAGGTGCCCTCCCAATGGAAAACCAGCAGGACAGTTCTACTGTTCAAGAAGGGAGACATTCATGACATCGGCAACTATCGCCCCATCTGCCTGTTGTCTGTCATCTACAAGCTGTTTACACGAGTCATCCTGAACAGGATTAGCAGAACACTAGATGAAGGACAACCATGCGAGCAAGCAGGTTTCCGGAAAGGATTCAGCACAATCGACCATATCCACACAGTAACCAAGCTCATTGAGGTTTGTAGGGAGTACAAGATGCCACTCTGTCTCACGTTCATTGATTTACAGAAAGCCTTTGATTCTGTGGAGACTGAAGCAGTCATCGAAGCCCTAGCCAAACAGGGTGTTCAAATCCAATACATCAAGATACTTCGTGAGCTGTATTACGGATTCACCACCAGGATCTCACCATTCTACAAAGAAGTGATCATTAATGTGAAAAGAGGTGTTCGACAGGATGATACCATTTCACCAAAACTCTTCAGCGCCACCCTCTAGAACATCATGCGACAATTAGAATGGGAAGGAATGGGAGTGAAGATAGATGGTCAGCAACTACACCACCTCCGCTTCGCTGATGACATTGTTCTAATAACACCAAACATTAGCTAAGTGGCACAAATGCTGGCTGACTTTGTCCGAGAATATGGAAAGATAGGTCTACAGCTGAATCTCAACAAAACTATGTTTATGAAAATTGAACTAGTTCCAGAGGCCCCATTCACTCTCAATGGAACAGACATCTCTGAATGCAGCATTTATGTGTACCTAGGTCGAGAAGTCAACATAATGAATGACCTAAAACCTGAGCTGCGCAGGAGGAAGAGAGCGACATGGAATGCCTTCAAAGGCATCGAAGAAATAGCTAAAAGGACAAAGAACCTCCAGCTCTGGGCACATATCTTTGACTCCACCGTTCTCCCTGCATTAACATATGCCTCAGAGACCTGGGCCCTACGAAAGCAGGATGAGAATGCTATTCGGGTCTCCCAGAGAGGAATCGAAAGAGCTATGCTTGGAATATCACGCCTCACTCAAGTGAGAGAAGGAATCCGGAGTTCTGACCTCCGTCGCTTTTCCAGAATCAGGGACGCTGCCTCGTTTGCCAAGGCATCGAAAATCAGATGGACTGAACATGTAATGCGATTTGGAGACAACCACTGGACTAGAGCCATTACCGACTGGATCCCACGGGATGTCAAAAGATCACGTGGCTGCCCACCTACAAGATGGTCAGACTTCCTTGTCAAGACCCTGAAGGTACGGTTTGAGGTTCTTCATATTCCTGAATCAACCAGATGCCATTGGGCTACATTGCCACATGATAGGGTCCAATGGAAATGTTACTGGTGCCCGCTCGAGCAAATCGATGAATAACGGGATTCAAGTGATCAAGTGAAGTGATAAGCACGTCACCTCTATAGGCCAGTGGGGCCATTCTCCAATTGCTGTCTGTGTTGGCTGTGCAGGGTCCGGCTAAACAGCTTCTCCCAGAATAGCCGTTGTCCCCTCCAAGTTGCCTCTTGACTCAGGAGAAATTATTGCTTCCACTCTCTGGGCACTCTCTCTCCATCATGTCTCCTGGTAGGGGCTATGTGTGTCTTTCTTCTGGGGAGGAGGTGGCCACACCTAGCAGTTCTTATTCTTGATTCTTAACTCAGGGATCTCTCCTGGAGGGCAGTTATGGGGGCTGGGGGCTGACCAGGGTCAGCAAGTGCCTCCCCTGCCCTGCTGTCTCATCAGGAGATGAATGTCTGCTGCTCTGGCCCCGTCTACTGTTCTCTCTGCAGCCTCGACGCTCTCTGAGGCCACATCTCTGCCCAGCGCTTAGCTTTTCTCTCTGCTTGACCCTCCTCACAGGCTGGGTGAAGGGAGCACCCGATTGTGCATCTAGAGAGCCCAGTGCGTGTGTTCTGGCCACACACGTGTTTGCAGACACTTGTGCAGGCATGTTCCATGGCTCCTTATTTTGTGATTAAAACAGTTTATTAACGGAAATAGATCTTGTGGACTTCACATGGTTAGTTAACATCAGAGCAACGACCACAAGCCCTTTATTCTCACTGCAAGGCGTATCCCCTTTCCAGACTGGAAACATGGGTCCCTCCTAACACACTGGGTTTAAGGGAGTTGAATAGACACATGGGGAATCCTGTGGCCTCCCCCCCCCCACCCCGATCCTGTGGGGGCTGTTGTAAATAAAGATATCTCCCTCTGGGTTAATTTATGAGCAGCTGAACAGGAAAGTGTTGGTACCTTCACTGGCAAATTGGCCATAGCTTGAAATACACGTCGCGAATAAAGTGAGAAACAGACCAAGACGCTGCGTCTCTCTCCAAGGTCAAACATCCTTCAACCTGCGACGCATGGAAATTGTGGAATGGGCTTGTTGGAAATTTTACACATTCATAAATATTGATAGGCTGACAAAGAATTTTAATTTTGAGATGTCTGACTCCGATAATTTCTGAAACATAAACACCTTTTAATTCTCCCCTTCGGGCAAAGATCAAGCTTTGGCTGTCCTCTTTCAGATAAGAGATCTCACTTCGATGTAACCCAGATTTATACACATTTCTGCCCATTGAAGCACACCGTTCGGCTGTCAAAGGAATGAAAAGGCTGGCCTTGGCCTGGGACTGCCTTGGTTATTTTGCTGTGTTATCTGCAGCCAAACCTCAGGGGTGTGTTTTTGTGTGCTTCCCAGGAATCTCCCACCTTGGAGGAGGGCCAGGAAGGGTTCCCCAGTAGTCTTTTCTTTTCCAGGAGAATCCTGATCATTTCTTACAAGTTGTTTGTCTTAGGGGCCAGGGAGTTGGTACAGCGGGTAGGGTGCTTGCCTTGCACACAGTTGACCTGGATCCCAGTATCTCATATGGTCCCTGGAAAACTTCCAGGAATAATTCCTGAGAGCAGAGTCAGGAGTAATTGCCCAGTGTGCCACCCCCTGCCCCCAAACTCCCAAACCAAACAAAACCAAGACCAAAGAATAAGAAAATGCGTGTTCAGAACACTGCATGCTTTTTGTTTGAGTGTGAAATCTGTGTAACTAGGCACCATGACAATCTCTGTTTCTGTCTCTGAAGCTTTGCACCTATTGATTCTTGACCACTGAATTCCAAAGCCTTTCTGCGTCATGCTCTGATGGTCAGGATGTGTGTTACTGGATACCTCCTGTCTGAGGTGTTCTGAAACCTCCTGAGTTCTAAGGACTCTTGCCGGACTCTGCCGTGGAGAAAGGGGAAGCAGAACCTCGGGATGTGGCAGTGGGAGTGCCAGAGACAAGACTGCAGGTGCCCGGGAAACTGGAACTGCTGCCCTTCCCAGGGCACCTCCACCGCTGTTCTCGCCCCTGGAATGAAATACAGACCAGCAACAGCCTCGCTCCCCACTCTCCAACCTTGCCTTCTCCTTGTTTGACCACAACCGCGAAGTCTCGTCTGCTTTCCAGTGTTGTAACTTGAAAGCAAAGATGTCCTGCCCCGTTTCATCCTCTGCTCACCTGCACCCTCTCTGCTTGCTTCTGGAGCATTGAAGCATTCTTTTTTAGTTATTTATTTTTCAGAATAAAAATAAACACCTGAAGAATCTGCCGTCGGTACTCATCAAAACGCTTAGCTCGGCTCTTCACATGCTACCTGTCCGAATGCAAGGTGCCCTCCCAAAGGAAAACCAGCAGGACAGTTCTACTGTTCAAGAAGGGAGGCACTCACGACATCGGCAACTATCGCCCCATCTGCCTGTTGTCTGTCATCTACAAGCTGTTTACACGAGTCATCCTGAACAGGATTGGCAGAACGCTAGATGAAGGACAACCATGTGAGCAAGCTGGCTTCTGGAAAGGATTCAGCACAATCGACCATATCCACATGGTAACCAAGCTCATTGATGCCGCTCTGTCTCACATTTATTGATTTAAAGAAAGCCTTTGATTCTGTGGAGACTGAAGCAGTCATCGAAGCCCTAGTCAAACAGGGTGTTCAAACCCAATACATCAAGATCCTTCGTGAGCTGTATTATGGATTCACCACCAGGATCTCGCCATTCTACAAGGAAGTGATCATTGATGTCAAAAGAGGGGTTCGACAGGGTGATACCATTTCACCAAAACTCTTCAGCGCCATCTTCGAGAACATCATGCGACAATTAGAATGGGAAGGAATGGGAGTGAAGATAGATGGTTGGCAACTACACCACCTCCGCTTCACTGATGACATTGTTCTAATAACACCAAACATTAGCCAAGTGGCACAAATGCTGGCTGACTTTGACCGAGAATATGGAAAGATAGGTCTACAGCTGAATCTCAACAAAACTATGTTTATGAAAATTGAACTAGTTCCAGAGGCCCCATTCACTCTCAATGGAACAGACATCTCTGAATGCAGCATTTATGTGTACCTAGGTCGAGAAGTCAACATAATGAATGACCTAAAACCTGAGCTGCGCAGGAGGAAGAGAGTGACATGGAATGCCTTCAAAGGCATCGAAGAAATAGCTAAAAAGGACAAAGAACCTCCAGCTCCGGGCACATCTCTTTGACACCACCATTCTCCCTGCAATAACATATGCCTCAGAGACCTGGGCCCTACGAAAGCAGGATGAGAATGCTATTTGAGTCTCCCAGAGAGGAATCGAAAGAGCTATGCTTGGAATATCACGCCTCACTCAAGTGAGAGAAGGAATCGGAGTTCTGACCTCCATCGCTATTCCAGAATCAGGGATTCTGTCTCGTTTGCCAAGGCATCGAAAATCAGATGGGCTGAACATGTAATGCGATTTGGAGACAACCACTGGACTAGAGCCATTACCGACTGGATCCCACGGGATGTCAAAAGATCACGTGGCCGCCCACCTACAAGATGGTCAGACTTCCTTGTAAAGACCCTGAAGGACCGTTTTGAGTCTCTTCATATTCCTGAATCAACCAGATGCCATTGGGCTACATTGGCACGTGATAGGGTCCAATGGAAATGTTACTGGCGTTCGCTCGAGCAAATCGATGAATAACGGGATTCAAGTGACCAAGTGATCAAGTGATTTTTCAGACGATCTTTTACACATCTTTGTAAAGCTTTTGGGTACTATTTTTTGGGGCTTTAATGTAGCTACAGATATATGTAATGTAACACATAGTTTATATACACGTAGTTTTCTGATGTCACTTGAAAAAATCACCTTTTAATCATTTGCAATGGAAGGTTAACACGTGTGTCTCTTTACTTCTGTATGTGGTGATTTTTTCCATGTAATAGATCTACATTTACTATATTGAATCAATATTTTGCTCTTTACTACATGTCTATTGACCCCCTACAATGTTTTAATTCTTAATATTGCAGTTTTTGCATGGAGTATTTTATGAAACATAGGAATTCCCAAAAAGCCACCCAGTTAAGAATTCAACTCTAGCTGTATCACCTTGTTAAAAATTTTGAACTTCCTGGAGCTTCCTGGAGCTTCCTGTATCAACAACACTGATAAACTGGGAATAGCACCAGATTCGAAGGGGTGTAATGGAGAAGGCATCCACTCCGGGAAATAAAATACCGACACAGAAAGCTTAACCTCTAACATCTTAGTAATCTCTTACACAAGGGCATAATAGCTCAATGATGAGATATACAATCTTCATCAACTTTCTTCTGAGGGAATAGTTTTTGATCATTTTTATAGAAAATTATAAGAAGCAATATAAAATAATTGTGTCAGACTAACATCATGCAAAATTTTACTTCATGCAATGGGGGAGAAAAGGCTGCAAAGTTTAAGAAGAGAACTCCCAGAACGACCACCAACTGGGAACTCTTTGGCATCACTGCGGCAACATGGGAAGATGCCTTCATTGACAACATCAATGAAGAATACAACCGACTGGTTCAGCACCTCCATGATTGTGTGAAGAATGCCGAGGAGAGAGAAAGACACAAAAGACACATGTCTTCAAAAACTCTGGAGCTCATTCGCGAATGTGGCAAGGCACAAGCCTCAGGCAACCAAATGCTAACATCCAAGCTTGCATAGCAGTGCAGAGAAGCGATAAAGGAAGACCTAAAAGAGAGAAGAGCAGAAATACTGGCCGATGCAGCAGAAGCTGGGAAAAGCATTTGCAACGCCCGCCTGTCCTTCGCCAACTATAAGACCTTCTGGATATGCAGGTTGGCTTGCCTCTCTTGATCTGTCTTCAGGTTCACCTTGTCTTCTCTCGTCATCTTTCTGCTCTGAGGTTCTTCTAGTGAGTTCTTTTTGTTTTTCGGTCATGGTTGGCGGCTCTAACATTCGATTCTCTGGCTCGTCTGTTTCTTTGCCAAGACTTTGTACTTTCCCTTTGCTTTCAAAGTCTTCATTGTTGCTTGCTCACCCGCTTTTATGCTAACTTTTAAAAAGTCCTTGTCAAATAATTTCAACATCCTTATTTTCTCAGAGTTGGAGTCGGTTGATTGTCTTTTCCCGTGTGAGTTTAGAATTTCCTGACCTTTCTTAAACTGAGTAGTTTTGGATTGTTATCCCAGGCCCTTTCTATGTTGTGTTATGAGACTCTGGTCTCCTTAAAATCCCATAGAGAATGTCGATCTTTTTCTTTCTTTCTTTTTTTTTTTTTTTTTTGTTGTCGGTTGACCTGTTTGCCATTCGGCCCGTTTATGCACACTCTGGGTTGTGATTCCAATGTTCTTGTGTTTTCCAGCCCTGTGGGTGCTCTTTGGAAGTTGGAATCATGTGTTTGATGTGCTGAATAGGATCAGATCATGGAAGCACGGCAAAGGGAATGTGCCCAACTGCCTCTAAAGGCATTAAAGTATCTTCCCCACCCCCTTGGGCCCTTTGTGCTTTCTGATGTCTTCCATTAGTTTTTTCTGGATTCCTTCTCTAGACCCTCTGTTGCCTTTCATTTAGAACAAAAGCTGAAGGCTTGTCAGTCCAGTCAAGAGGCAGGGTGAATGGCAGGAGTACTGAAGGAGAAAGAAAAAGGATTCCTTCTCACTGTCACCAGAGAGACAGAATCCCTCTTCTCCTCAGAGTTTTGGCTCTTGTGGCCTCTCATTGGTCAGTCATGCCACCCTTACAAAATTGACTGGGGGCATGTAAGGAAATAGAGAAAAGAAAATGAGTGTGGTGTAGGGGTGGAGTGATAGCATAGCAGGGAGGGTGTTTGTCTTACATGCAGCCAACCTGGGTTCAATCCTTGGCATCCCCATATCGCCCCGAGCACCGCCTGGAGTAATTCCCGAATACAGAGCCAGGAGTAACCCCTGAGCATTACGGGTGTAACCCAAAAAGCAAAAAAAATGGGGGTTGTATTTCTGTACTTCCTTTGGGAGTTTAGAAGTCTCCTTTTTCAGATTATTAGGCAAAGACCAAGATGCTTCTTGCTCTTTCTTTACTGGCTGTCCACTGCCAGGTTAGTGGGTTGCATTCAGACCAACTCGGAGAAAGCTAAGTGGGCACCACCGCAGGTTCACCAGGCTCCCCCTGCACTTCTTCCCCAACCCCCAATCTGTGCTCAAGGTTCTCTGCCAGCTGCTCCGCCTGCCCTGGGCCTGGAGACCCCTTGTCATTCATTCCAACAGGACACTTTGCTTTCTGGCCTTGCTCATCCATCAATCCAAACAGCTGCCTCTTTTTGTCTTGGGGAGCAGGAGGACTTGGAGCGGATTTGGAGCTTTGCAGGAATATCTCTGGACCCAGACACGGTGGGGCCCAAGTTTTGCTCCTTGTGTTGTTGTAGTGTGGTCAGTTGTGTTAGGCAAGTGAACACCTCCGGATCGTTGCGTGAATGGGGGGGTACTGGGGTATCTGCCCCTCTGGCCCTCCACCTCAGTAACAAAAGTTTGGAATTTGGGGATGACTGGTGGCACCTTTCCCCCCTTTTAAGACAGTTGTGGGTGACACTTATTCCACATCCCTACCAAGAAATTTTCTTTGCTATTGAGTCTGTTGCTATTGAGTTCACTTGGTCCATCGGCCATTAGGAGCTCTCCTTCCTGTCTCAAGTAGCCTCCTCCTTGTCGCATCTTAGCAGAGCAATGTAAAAGCAGGAATCTGTACACTGCATCACATTGTGATGTGCTTTAGCACATCTCTGTGGGCTCTGTCTGGCAGCGTTCTTCAAGCTTTCACACCTAGGGACCAGTACGTTGCCTGCTCAGTCCATGCTTCATGGACCGGCTAGTTAGAACCAAGCTGGTAGAGCAGTGGTTTTCAGACTTTCTACATCAGCAGATGGGCACAGGCCTGCAGATGAGTGGTTGAAGGATACTGAAAAATACGGTTAAGTGCAGAAGGTTCACGCTCTAACCAGGAGGAAAGGAAGCCTTGTGGGGAGCGTGGCTCAGTGCTGGAAGCGTGCCCTGCCTATGGGAGGGTCTGGGCTCCTTTTCCAGAGTGCCTGACTCTCCGTAGCACCAACACCTCCAAGTGTTGGCTTCTTTTGTGCCCACACCTGCCTCCACTGGGGTATTATTCACCCTTGCTCAGTCCAGTACTAGTTACCTTCTACACATGGAGGGAATCTTTCCTGACTCTTCTCTTTCACTTTCTAACACTTGGCCATTTCTCAAAGACAAATTTATATCAACTCCCCAGAAGCTGTTATCCTTTGAGGCAGGGAGGAAGCTTTGGGGCCACACCTGGCAGTGCTCATGAGCTACTCCGGGTTCTGTGCTCAGGGGTCCTCTGGGGATTATGTCACAGGGATTGCAGTGGGGGTTGGCCGCATGCAAGGCCAGCACCTTACTCCCTTTGTCTCTCTCCGACCTAGGAGATATTACCCCAACAGCCCTAGGCATAGCAATTTACATATTTATTTATTTCATGAGCCACTGTGCCATAGACCATTACAAAGCTGTTCATGATTGGGCTTCAGTCATAGTGTTTCAACACTCATCCCTCCACCAGTGCACATTTACCAACACTTCTCATTTTTAAAGCATTTATTCATGTATAGATTTTTTCATTTAAAGAAATCATCCTTTTCATTCAACTATTTGTTTCCTTAACCACACTTGAACCTCAGCAAAATGAGGGATTGAATCTTTAATTTTAGAGCTCAAGCAGCCCGCAGTCTCATGAGGATACTAGCTCCTTTCACATGTGAACTTGTGTGGAAAGAGAAACTGTCTCATCATCCCCTTCTACGAACAGTTAACCATGAGCTCAGCTCCATGTAATATAAGAACGTGTAATAGTATTATAGGGAAATATTGGGTTACTTGTACTGTGTCCAGAACGTGCTGCATGAATCAAACAGGATGAGCTGGAGAAGCTAGGGGGGACTTAATCGCCGCATCTTTAAGGAATTCTGCTAGTTGCAATTTGGGTTAAGATATTTGCAGTCTTCTGTTTTATTTCCCCAGTAGCATAGGTTTTGCATACATGATGATTCTTTCTGTGCAGAATACTTTTATATAAGAGCCTACTGTATAAAGATATCAAGGAGCCTGGGTACAATCATTTCATTTCCGCCAAATCTTTATATCTATGAATGAATCAGAACTGTTGAATATTTCTCTGATCACTCAGGTTGTTCTCATGTGATGAACAAGACTTTTAAGTGATTAGGATTACTGATAGATTAGGTAGAACTTTATACAGCGAACTTCTAAATTATGTAGAAATTTCCAAATTCCAGTGTATAATATGGGAAGATACCTCAAAGCATCCTTTAAGCTGCCAGTGTAAAATGCAGGGACCTCTTAGAAGACAAAAATAGAGACGCGACCCTGTGGAATTGGGCATGGACGCAGCGCAAACAGAGGATCAATTAGGACAGTAGCCTCATGTGGTTAAAAAAGTCCATGGGGTTTATCAGCTGTTTGTTAGATCATGTATAGAATCAGCACAAAATCTATGATTCATCAGAGCGGGGACAGCACCAGCTGTGCAGCCTGTCCATGCTTGGCTCTGATGCCCAGACGCCTGAGGCTCCTCTCCTGGGCTCTGATGCCCGGACTCAGTGAGGTGCCTCTCTGGTCGCCTCTCCTGGCCCCTGCTGGCTGTGCAGTAGTTAATGCCCAGGATGGGAAAGGTACGTGCCCCTGAGAACTGCCAGCAGCAACCCCTGAGCACTAAGTTGGCACTGGCAGCTGTGTCCCTAAAAACAAAGATGAAAGAGTAATGATGTGCGTGTGTGCATGTATATTAGCACATGTGTGTTCACATGTGCATGTGTGTATTCATGGGTGCACGTGTGTGTATGCATGTGTGCATGTGTGTGCATGTGTATTTGCGTGCGTGTGCATATGTACACGTGTGTATGTGTCCAGGGCTCTCCTGTGTGTGTTTGATGGCCCCAACTCAGCGGTAAACACAGCACTAACTTTTCCTTCCTTGTGTGGTGCTGACCAATACCAACACTGGCATTTGATCAACAATGACCTTTGGTCCATGGTCACGGGCGCGCCTGCACCTTTCATGTGGTGGGACCAGCTGTGGGCAGTCTGTGCTGGGATGCCCGTGTGGAAGTCAGCACGTGCCCTCCCCTGGTGTCCACGGGAGGAGGTCGGGCAGAGATTCACTATCGTGTACTTGTGGGTAACACCACTGGCCAGTCAGTGCCTTCTGGGTGGGCACTTCCCCACCCCCTCCCTCCCCACCCCTCCTGCCCTCCCCCACGACATCACGGTTGCCCCCCAGACTGAGATTTACGGACAGTGATTTGGTGTCCTTCCTGGGGCTCCGTTCCCTTTGTGCCATAAGTTCCAGGAGCTGGAGGGCTCTTTTCCACGGCTTCACCCCTGCCAGAGAGGGGTGCAGAGAAACTGTCCCAGTGGCCGAGCTGGGACGTGGTGACACAGTGCGCGCATGTGTGAGGCGAAGGCAGCTGGAAGCGAGCCTTTGCCTCGGGTGTGTACCGCACTCACAGCTTCCTTGTGCCCCAGCTATTACCGTGTGTTTAGATTGGGGGTGTGAGGAAGGGAGGGTGTGTCTTTCGACTCTGAAATCAAGAAAGGGCCACAGGTTAAGCTCTGCTTCCTTCCGGTTTTGGCAGAGTCCCCTGGTGGGAGCAGAAATCAGTGAAGGAGTTTCCTTGCATTGTTTTGGAGAGGGAAGTGCCTGTTGATGGCGGGGGCAAGTGCCAGCCACAAGTGCCAGAGACCCTCATTTCTTCCTCATCAAACTAGGGGCCCCAGCTAGTTTCCTCATCAATATTAGCAGCCCGTGGAGCTATCGCATACAGCCTTTGTCTGACAAAGGGACCAGGGAACTCGCCCACACAAAGGGTGCCACTTGGCAGAAATAGGAACTAAGGCCTGAAGGGGGCTTCAGCTGGCTCCAGAAGACCGTAGAGAAGGCTGGGCACCTCCCTCTGAGAGAAACACCAGCAAGAGCAAAGGACAGCAAAGGAATTTCGAAGACCATCCAGTACGCCCTTGACAACCCCTTAGCAATGGGCTCTTACCTAGGTAGAAGCCCCACTTGGGGTCAGCGTGGGAAAACCCTATGAAAGCCAGCTTGAGAAGGCAGGCATGTGCTGCCGAGCCCAGGTGCTGCTTGAGCCCTCGGGGCCGAGCACATGGGCCACCGCGTCTCCCCCTCTTGAGATGCGGACTCTCTCGCTCACTTTCTCCTCTCCTTCCCATTCCTCAAGATCTCCCAATAAAATCGGTTTTTATTTTCCCCAAAAAAAACCTTTGTCTGTAGGAACTCATTTTGTCCTCAGATATTTATGGGAAACTTTATCCATATTCATAAGTACAGCATTAAGTGCTCTCGTGAGCCGGAGCCCCTGTTCTTGTCAAGAGCCCTGTGACACCCCCAGACTGAACTCATGGACTAGACCAGACTGTCCTGAGCTCAGCTTCTCTGCTACTCTTCCTGCCTGTCCTTTTCTTACCGTCCCTTAAACCTGACGTGCTGGGGACCAGGGATGTGGCCCAGTGGTAGAGTACCTGCCAGCAGGCCTGCCCAGCCCAAAGGCCGGGACTTTAGAGATCCTTGGTGCCAACCAAGTGTTTGACCCTGGGATTCAACCACCACCACCAACAGCAACAAACGAAGAAAAAGGAGAAAAAAATTTTAAGTGCTCCAGGAGGGCAAGGCACTGGCCTGGCTTGTATGTGACTGACCCAGGTTCTATCACACGTAAAGGTCTTTGAGCACTGCCAGGAGTGATCCCGAGCACAGAGCCAGGAGTGATCCCCGAGCACAGAGCCAGGAATAGGCCCGAGCACCAGCAGGTGTGGCCTGAAACCCCAAAACAGAGAAAATGCTTCCGGAAGGCTCTGGTTTGCTTGTTTTCATCTCTAAGATTTAGCTCTGGTTTCATCTCCTTGGAAACTTTCTTTTATGAGACACTGTTTTCAAGGCCACACTAGAATTTTCCTTTCTAACCCTTGGACAAGGTGTCCTTGAGGGTCAGGAAGGTAAGGGTGACCTCTCCTGCCTCGAACTCTTTATCACTAGCCATCAGTCTGTAGATTTGAAAGTTGGGGCCCAAGGCCCCTATGAGAGAAATGTGTTTTCCATCTTTTCTGTGAATCGGTTTCATGGCCTATGTGTGGGCACTGATGGGAACCCTAAATCCATCTATCGGAATATTGAATATTGAAAGATTGTTTCACATGCACTGTGTTTGCTGGAAAGAACACTTGGAATCAGCGGGCCTGTGCCAGATTCAATACCAAAGTAGGTATTAGTGAGCCAGCAAAGTGTTAGTATACATACTTAAAGAAATATATTGGTTGCCAATGTCTAAATATTGGGGCACTTAACAGCAGTTCAGTTTCTGGCTTCACATGAAGCGTCCAGAGTTCTGGCCGGCTTGGCCTCTTTTCTCCCCCCTTGGCGAGGTGCCACGCACACCATGTCCTCAGGCACCCGCATTGCCCCCCCCCGGCCCCCACTGCTGTCCATCACCTCAACAGGGCTGCCCTGAGTTCTTACAGCCGTGACCAGAAAAAAGGGGAGGTGTTTTGGGGCCTCTGCTCTGTCTAGAGGGACAAGTCCAGTCTGAGAGAACCATGTGTTTGGGGGGAAGTGAGAAGGGGTATTGGTGTTATTATTGGCACAAGTGGGGACTCTGACATGGGATTGATATGCCTATGTGAAAGCAAACGAGATTGCTGTTAGGGGATCAGCTTGGACCTCAAACTCTGCCAGCTGGACCTTGGCATTTGCCACTGACCCTTGGTCTGGGGAAGGGAGAAGCTGGCAGTGGGTTGGGCCTGGGTCCTGGTGCCAAGCAGGTTACTGGTATGTGGCCTGGAGTTCGGGGCTGTCTCAAGTCGCCTGTGTGTGAAGCTGGAGATGAACCTGCAGAGTGGAACCAGGTTGGCATCTGTGCGAAGCACGAAGGCGTTGCAGTTTGTCGTCCTAGAGTCAGTGACCTGGATGCACTTAGGATGGACATATGGAATGGACTGTGCAGGGAGCAAACTCCAGAGAAGGCGCAGGCACACAGCCCTGAGTTTGATCCGGAGTGCCTTGGCCCTATGGGCCGTCCCAAGCACCTCTGGGCAGCCTCTATTTTTCTTTCTTTTTTAATGGAGTAGTGAGTGGATGGTGGTTGTGAATGACAATACAAGGTGTAGCTCCTGGAAGGTCATTACCAAATGATGGTGACCAAAGGTCATGGTCAGCGTGCCTGAGGAACTCACCCTCCCCGCTGGTAGTGCCCATGGCCCTCAGAGCAAGTGCCTCAGACTCACCTGAGGGGTCAGTCCAGAAGCCCCCATTTTGTTTTTCACCAGCTGCTGCGGAAGCCGCTCTCCTTTTCTCTCTTGGCTGACCTGACTGTCCTCTCTGTCTTCACTGTCCTCGTTCTCACACACGGCTCAGAGGCGGGCAGCATCTCCTTTAGAATGTTCCTTCCATGTTCTGAAGGTCCTTCCCTTTTCCTAGCTTTTCCCCACTTTCCCCGGGATCACCGGCCATGCACAGTTGGTGTATGAGCTCCGGAGAACGGGCATCCTTACAATGGTCGTTAGTCATAAAATGCCACAGGGCAGTTGAGCTGAAGGTCTCACCCCGTGACCTAGTCTCGTTGGACCAGAGAGTCAGCTGAGTTCTGACCAGCTGATATTTTTGTTTATTTTGACGGGGCGCAGGTGTTCCCTGTGGTGTGGGGCCCTGGAGCTGTGTCCTGCAGTGCCCGGGCGACCCGGCGATGTCAGGGAATGGAACCTGGGCCCTGCGTGTGCCAGACCGTGAGCTTCTCCAGACCCGCTGTTGCTCTGCAGCTTCCCGAGTTAGCTTTGCCCATTGTTCCGGCTTCTTTCCTTGCAGTTATTAAAAGGCCTTTTGAAATCAAGGTCTTTTAGTGAGGGTTATGAAGGAAATGAATCAAACTCCACTGCAGGCCCAGGTTTCAGAGGAAAGTGGTTTTCGCTTAGGACTCTCTGAGGGTGTGGCGGCCGCACCAGCTCTCTCAGCCTCTGGTGGTGCCTTCACTCTGAACCTGGTCCCTGGGGCTCCTCGGAGGCCAACATGACCCGGAAGGAGCCTGCTGGAACCGGCACAGGAGCCACGCGAGGCCTCCCACTGACATGGCACAGCTCTCCCGACAGGCTAGAGGGCTCTGCCCTGTGCCCCTGGTGCTTACTCGGTTCATTTCCTCCCGAAAAGGCATTTAAGATCCCACCGGGAAGGGGTGCCTGGCCATGGGAACTTCCTCTCTCCTCAGGAGGAGGATGGAGCACATGGGGCTCGCGATGCGGCTGTGGCCGTGCGGGTGGCCTGTCCGGCCTGTGTGCAGACACTGGCCGGGCTCCCTCCTGGCTGTGGGCTGCACTCCGGCACCGTGGGTACGGGTGGGTGGCGGCACGCTAACATGGGTCATGTTAACTTGACAGTCATGAGTCCGAGGCTTTGATGGAGTTGGAACAGTGTGGAGCAAAGGACCCAATTCCCCAGATTCTTCTGTAGAAGAGTATCAGCATTTTCTCAGGACAATGAGATCACTCTCTGCTGGGGTTGTTGGCGGGGCTGGAGCAGGACGGCTTGGGGTTTTTCTTTGTTTGTTTGTTTTGTTTTTGCTTTTTTGGGTCACACCCAGCGATGCTCAGAGATTGCTCCTGGCTCTCCACTCAGGATTACTCCTGGGGTGCTCAAGGGACTGCACGGGATGCTTGGGGAACCTGGACCGACAATGTGGAAGGCAAACGCCCTACCTGCTGTTTTAGCGCTCGGGGCCCAGAACAGGACGCCGTGGGAGCATCCCTGGTGCTGTTTATGGGAATAAGCCTTAGTGGCTGCCCCGCCCCTTCCCTTTGCCTTGTGCATACAGCAAGAGCCAACCAGACGCAGGCACTGGAGCTGGAGCCGGCACAGACGGGAAGAGCCAACCAGACGCAGGCGCTGGAGCTGGAGCCGGCGGCCCTTGGCCTCCCCTTCACCTGCTGCTTTCCGCTCGGCCCCTGGCTCTGGGTTTCCAAGTGGGCCAGTGGGCAGGAGCAACCTCTGGATTCTGTTTCATTCCATTTTATTTCAATTAATGACCTGTATTAGGTTGTTGAACAAGGTGGATGTGTAAACGCCAGCCCAGATGTCCATGCTTTTCTGCACTAGCAGGAAGTGGGCTCACATTTACAGTGAGCTCATACACACAGACATGCACAGACACACACATGCACACACCCCCCCACACATACCACACACACACACACACACCACATGCACACAGACAGACAGATAGACACACACACACACACACCTGTTTTCCTCATTCCTCAAGCCCAGGACCCAGAAGAAAGGCTGGTGGGGCCCAGTCCGTGTGGGTGAGGTCCCCTGGGGCCCAGTGGGTGGGGACGCTGCACGGACACCCGGGCCCCCTGCCCCCCACTGTCCTGCCGTCAGAGTTTGGAGAATGAGCCAGGTGGTGTTTGCAGTAGAAAATAGTGGCGCTGCCACAGAGATGCCCTGCGCCCAGGGAGGAGCTTCTGCGTCCTGAGACCACCCTGGGCCAGAAAACAGGACATCGCCTCCCCCTGCCACCTCCCCTGACACTTCTAGACCCTCAGGGGAGGGAGTGGCTGGCAGCGTCCAAGGGCTGGGGCTGTCCCCAGGTGGGGTGCTCCCTTGGGTGCTGCCAGCCCAGCCCTTGGGGCTCAGGGGCACCACAAGCCACGAGCAGCAGATGCAGAACTTCTGCAAGGTAAGGTCATTAATTAATTAATTAATTCATTCATTCATTCATTCGTTCATTCCTCAGGCACATCAGGGGCTCCATCGCCACCCAGCTCCCTGCTGTGGCTGGGGGCAGGGTTCTTCATCTGCATTTTCTGTTTTGGGGGACTGGAAGTTGGGCCATACCCAGCAGGCCTCTCCTGGCTCTCTCAGCAGAAGCCCCCTGGTGGTGCTCAGGGGACCACATGTGGCACCTGGGCTCGATCCAGAGTTGTCCCTTGCCAGGCAGGCACCTTCTCCTCTGCACTCCAGCCTGTGGTTTCAGTGAAACGTCAGGACTCACACCAGCAGCCCTCTGGGGTCGGGGATCTGCTCTATTTGCCCTGATCCCTCAGCTTGGCATTGGGTGTACTGGGGTCCCTCTTGGCGCAGCTCCGGGACCATATGCAGTGCCAGGGATTGAGCCACATGCAGGACAGGTGCCCGCTTGCTATACTATTATGTCCCCACCCCTCTATCGCCACTTTTTAATAGGGGTCATATCTGTGGTACCTCAGATATGTGGGGCCTCCAGAGCCCCCCATCACTGGACTGAGCAAGGAACTGGCCATCTGGTTGTCCAAAACGCTCCAGTCCTGGGTCCAGTCTCGGGAGAGGGCACCTCGCCCACCCTCTTGAGGTGCCCCCAAACCAGATCAGCCTCCGAGGGTAGAGCAGCCACTGGCCTCCCAGCCCGGTCTTCTCTGAAACTGGGCGCCGCCAGGTCAAGACCCAGAGGCTGGTCAGGCCTCAGCCCCAGGTTGGGATGTGCCCATCCCGCTCATGCTGGGCGCCCCCACCCCAAGCCTTCTCCCCCACCCCCACGGCTCTTCATCGCGGACCCCACCACTGGCTCTTCTCCCTTTCGCCTGTCCTGAATGGACCCTGTTCACTGGGAAGCCACGCCGGGGTCCAACAGGTCCACCCGGAAAACACGGCAAAAGACTTCTAGAAATCAGAGTCAGAAGGGCCAGGACGGAAGCTTCTCACCGTGTTCTGCCCCGGACATGCTGAGGGAGGTACCAGAGGCCAGGCATAATAACCATCTTGCTTCCTCGGCCCTCCCCATACACACACCCCGGTTCACTTGTACCTTATGCCACCAAAGCCGGAACCAAGTGCGTGGGTCTCTGGGTCAAGGTCCGCGGCGGTCCAGCGGCAAATGTCCTGCATGGACCTTCTTCATCCCGGGGATTCTGCTCACAATTGCGCCAGGCTTGTGCAGGAAGCAGAGCGCCACTTGAATTGATGGAAGTGGGCAGCGCTTCCCTTACAGGACTGGCTGTGCTCAGAAACCCGGGCAGGAAATCGCGGGCCTGACTTAACAAGTGGTGCTCTGACCCCAGACGGCCAAGGGTTTACGGAGAAAACCCCCAGTTGAGCGAAAGGGCCAGGGGGTGGGGTTGAGGGCGGCAGGACACGTGGGTGCTGAGGCAGGAGAAATGGAGAGAGGAATGTGGGGAGAAACGGGCCTGCTTTGAAGTTTGGGCATTTCAGATGGTGACGGGTCACTGGGGTTATTTAGGGCTGCAGAATGGGCAAGGTGGGGGCCATGTATGGATCTTCGTGGACACTGATGAAGGGCTTATTTCCCTTTATGTCCCCTTTCTGCTGCTTTGCGTGGGTGCTGTTGCCCGAGCATGCTGCCAGGCTTTGGGGGTGGCAGTGGACGAGATTCTCCCCAAGCCAATGGATGGCCTTAGAAACGCACATGTTCCTGACGCGTTTCCGCCACTGTCCACCAGGTGGCGACAGCTCCATGGAAACCGAGGCAAATCCGGTTCTGGAGTGCTCCTGCTCCAGATTTCACCTTGGATTGGATCATGGCCGCAACCTTGTACCCTACAGAAAACAGCAGAAATCTAGACTGCCCTCAAGGAGGTTCCAAATATCTGCTCGCAGGGCGCCTGGACTCAGAGCATTGCCGGGTCTCCCCTGGTCTCGTGGTTCCTTAGGTCAGAAATAGCAGCCGACATTCCAAGGCACCAGGGCTGGGGCGTGTGCGTGTGGGGGGGTGCCCGCAGCACCGGCCCCCCTCTGCCGCCTCTGCGTCTTTCCTCTGCCCGTGGCATCTCCCTGCAGGGATCTCGTGCGCCTGGTCCTCCACCCCTGGTCCCTAGCAGAAGGGGCCACCGAGCCTCTGGTGTCTTCCTGCCTGTGGCTGTGAGCAAAGACACTGGCTTTGGGGCCTGCTCAGACCTTCTGGGAGGCCCAGGATCTGGCCGGTGCTGTAGCCCGTCCTTGGAGGGCAGGAACCTCAGCGTGTGTTTTGTTTTGTATTAGTTTGTTTGGGGGCTACCCCTGGCAGTGCTCCGGGCCTCCTACCGGCTCTGTGTGGATGGATCACGCCCGTCAGGGCTCAGGGCACCCTAGGTGGGGCCAGGGAATGAATGTGGGTTGGCAAGTGCCTTAGCCACCCCCTGCGCCCGCTCTCCCTCTGGCCCCTTCAGAGTCGTTTATGCCGTGGGGCAGTCGCTCTTCCGGGAGATGCTTCCTCCTATAATGCCGGTGTAGTGTCCCCTAAAGGAAGTGCTATGATAGTGATCAGGGTGGGGCATGTTGATGTATTTACAGCCTGGTCACCTCTGACCAGTGGAGGTCGAGTCTTGGGCCAGTTGTGGTCTCTCTAGATCAATGTTAGCTCTTTGAATTGCCCATCCTAGGAAGATGTTATTCCCTCGCCTGAGGAGGGAAAGATGACCTGACCGTAGTAAGGACACTTGGGCTGAGGCAGCGCAGACCTGAGCGAATGTCACGGCCCCACACACTGTTTGCCTCTGGGTGAGATTCTGAAGCTCTGGAGAGCCAGCAGTCACTCACTGCTGTGTGGGGACCTTCCTCCCTCCTCCTCCCTGGGCTGCGCCCTCAGGAGGGTCTGAGCTCCCTGCAGCCATTTCCTGCCCAGAGGGCGGGAGGCCAAGTCTACCGATGCTTTGGAGGCCCCCTCAGGTCGCCTCTGTCCCCAGGCCCAGGTCCACGCTGCTGTGTGTCGGAGCTGCCTTCTTGGCCCCCGCTGCCTGTTCCCAGCCCGGGTCTCCTGCCAGCAGAGCGGAGTGCTCCCCCTGCGGTGCTCCATATCTCTGATCTCGCACAAAGGTGCCTGCGAGGGCCGAGGTCAGCACCAGTGTCAGTGACCCTGTTCTCACCATTGCCCTAAGCTCCGCTGTACCCTTTCCCGGCCAGCTGTGAAACAGGCCCGGAGGCTGAAGCTGACCAGTCCAGGTGTAGAACTAGACTCAGCCCCTCTCTAGATGCTGGACTCTGGGGGCTTGGTGACAGTGTGTAATAATGATGGACGCCCGCCAAGACCCTTCCCAGCTCCACACCCAGCACCCTGCCAGCCCCCTGCTCTGGGGTCCCTACGTCCAGACCCCAGGAAGTCCCAGCTGCACCTGGCAGGCCCCATTTTCCCTCCCAAGAAGCGAGAGTGAGTCTCCAAACTCTTGGCTGGGAACCACCTTTCCTCATTTTGGGGTGATTTTTATTGGGGGCGTGTAGTGATAATCTGTCGGAGTCAAGAGCACAAGGAAAGGGAAAGGGGTGGAGTTAGCATGTGGGTGCACTGGCTCCCGGTGCAGGTCGCAGGCGGCCCGTGTGGGGAGTGCAACGTCCCTCGGATCCTGGCCCGCGTTTATTTGCACTGATGCGGCTGAGGAAAACACTAGTCTACAGGATCCTGTCAGCCCCGTGATGGGCTGATAAGGGAGCCAGCACCACCTGCGGCAGGGGGGACACCAGGAACCACTTCAGGGGGCAGGGGGAGGGAGGAGGGCAGGAGAGAAGAGAAGATGGGAGGAGAGGGAGAGGGAGGGGAGGGGGGGAGGAGAATGGAGGGGAGGAGAGGAGAGGGGTGGGCGGGGAAGGGAGGGGAGTGGAGGAGAGGAGAGGAGAGGAGTGGAGAGTTGAGTTGAGCTGAGTTGAGTTGAGTGAGTTGAGCTGGA
The DNA here is from genome assembly GCA_021461705.1 of Cryptotis parvus. Taxonomy (NCBI): domain Eukaryota; kingdom Metazoa; phylum Chordata; class Mammalia; order Eulipotyphla; family Soricidae; genus Cryptotis; species Cryptotis parvus. The sequence continues at coordinate 46,979 of JAJIBD010000536.1, forward strand.
GTTGAGTTGGGTGAGTTCAGTTGAGTTGAGTTGAGCTGAGTTGAGTTGACTTGAGTTGAGTGAGTTGAGTTGAATTGAGTTGAGTTGAGTTGGTGCTGGCCCTTCCTGGCCACAGCCCAGGATTTATCTATGCCCTGAAACAAACATGGCTCCTCTTTCTGCCCCAACCACCTGCCATGTCCCCCTACCTTCTGGTCTGTGCTGACTTCCAGGAACGCTCGTGGTTTGGGTTGTTTATGTCTTGGAGGCGCTGGGCTGAGTTCATGCTAGCCAGGGCCCACCCGAGGCAGGAGGTTCACGACAGAACAGAGAGGACACCTTGGCCTATGGCTCCCAAAGCCCAGACACCACTACCCAAAGGCTTGTGAGGACCAGTCCCCACATGCTTGGCAAACAGGGCAGGGGATCCACAGGCCCCCGGAATTTGTGCCACCCCTTTGGTACTGAGCAGTGTGGGGGAGACAGGGGCCGAGGGGTGCCCAGCCCAGCTCTGGGCAGTGTGGGGGGGCAGTCAGGGGGCCAGGGGTGCCCAGCCCAGCTCTGGGCAGTGTGGGGGGAGTCAGGGGGCTGGGGTGCCTAGCCCAGCTCTGGGCAGTGTCTGGGGAGTCAGGGGGCCAGGGGTGCTTAGCCCAGCTCTGGGCAGTGTGGGGAGTCAGGGGGCTGAGGGTGCCTAGCTCAGCTCTGGGCAGTGTCTAGGGAGTCAGGGGGCCGAGGGTGCGCAGCCCAGCTCTGGGCAGTGTGTGTGTGTGGGAGGCCAGGGGGCTGGGGTGCCCAGCCCAGCTGCTTGTGACACAGTGTTTGCTTCATGCTTCCTTTCAAGTGGTCACTTACAATGACTATAGGTCACGTGTTCCACACAGGAAACAGCTCAAAGCCCGCTAGGGGGGTGAAAGAGGAAGAGGGGTGGGTAAAGAACCTTCCAGAAGTTAAATGAGTTCCTTCACGGGACCTGCTGCTTGAAGTGCTCACCTGAAGTGTTTGAGCTCATGTTGGAGAGCAGGAAATCCCCTCTTTTCTGCCCCGACTCTGAAGGCCAGAGGCCAGCGGGGCTGAGAAAACAATAGGGGCACTTGTCTGAGCCTCCAAAGGCTGGTCCGTGGGAGGCAGGGGCAGAGAGGAAGAGGGACCAATGGCCTAGACCCGCCCGGTGCCCCCCTGGGCCTGGCAGCTGAGTGAGGGGGAAGCGGGGGTCTGCACTCAGGTCCCCGAGTTTCTCTATTTCCCTGTCAAATCCTTGTACTTGGTTCTTCTCTTGGAAAGAATGGGGAAAGTCGGCCAGCTTCCAGCTAAGCTGGCGCGCCGCGCCCCTGGGGCCAGTCGACTGTCCTCCAGGATCTCCCTGGGCTGGCCAGCAGCGCGGGGCGGGAGGGGTCAGGCTGGGTGGAAATGGAGCGGGGGCACCGTTGCTGCTACCCCTGGCCTGGTATCCAAAGGCACCATGGAGGGAGGAAGCCCTGTGGGCGCTGAGCACCTGCGCGGCGGTCATGGGGGTCTGGGGGTCATGGGGTCATGGGGTCATGGGCGCTCATGGGGGTCATGGGGTCATGGGTGCTCAGCGGCACCCTCTCCTGCAGGGCTTCCGGGCCAGCCAGGAGAGGCCTTTGGGGGTGGCTGGGCTGCTCTTGACTCTTTCCTCCTCCCCCGCCGCACGCTTACCCTCTATGCCCTCTGCCTGGCTTCCGGTCTGTCGGACTCATTTCTGGGTTTCACAGCCCGGAGACGTGATTGTCTTCAGCCTTCAGGGGAGGCCGCGGTGTCCGGGCCTTTGGCGGCCCACGCGGGCGGTGTCCTGCCTGAGCCAGCCCAGCGCAAGCAGGGGCGTGCGGAGTGCCAGCTGCCCTGGTTCCTTTTCTTTCTGTCTCAAATAAGCAAATTAAAGACACCATCATAGCGTAGGTACCGGCTACATTAATGCGAGTGTTTGTGGGGTGTTTGTTTTTGGTTGTTGGGCATCATACTAGCTGGTGCTCCGGACTTACTCCTGCTTCGGTGCTCTCCTCTTGGAAGAGTTCGGGGAATCGGCCAGCGCCCAGGTAAGTTGGCTCAGGCACAGGGATGGATCACTCCTGGCATGGCTCAGGGGATTATCTGTGGTGCCAGGGATAGAACCTGGGTCTGCCTTGTGAAGGGGTCAGCCCCCTGCCTGCTGTATTAACGCTCCGGCCCCAGTGTTTATGGATTGGGGGTGGGGCGTGGGCTTCCAAGTGGTACTTAAGTGACCCTGGACCCACTGGTGAGTCTTGGCCAACTGGGCTGGTGGTTCAATGCCAGGGTCCAGGGTGTGTTGCGGCTCGGGCCCTGCAGTGCTGGAGGTGCCCAGGCTGCCCTGACAGTCTGGGGGCCACTAAGGCTGCAGTCACCAGGGCCAGGCGGCCTGGGGGCTGGGATTGAACCTAGTTGGGGACACGCTAGGCTGGTCCCTAACTGCTTACGTTATTAATGTCCATGGTGACCCCCACCCTGATGACGTGCCCAGGGCCACTGTCCTTACGTCACTCCTACCTGCTCTTTCCCTACCCCACTCTCCCCTCCCTCTCTGTACTCAGGGTCCGCCATCACGCAGTAGTATCCGTTCACTCGCTTCCGTTCTCTGGACCACAGAGGAGTGAGGTCCTCTGGTCGGTGTTTGTCCTCTCTCTCTGATTTTACCTAGTGTGATGCCCTCCAGTTCTATCGCCAATGCTGCAAACTGCAAGGATGTCGTGCGTCCCTACAGCACATGGGATTCCATCGAGCTTGACGGGAGATGATAGACCATCCTGTGGGCTGTGAGATGATATTGTATCCTATGGTGTGGCATAATATGTATCCTATGGGCTGTGGAATAATATTGTATCCTATGGTGTGGCATAATATGTATCCTATGGGCTGTGAAATAATATTGTATCCTATGGTGTGGCATAATATGTATCCTATGGGCTGTGAAATAATATTGTATCCTATGGTGTGGCATAATATGTATCCTATGGGCTGTGGAATAATATCCTATTCTATGGACTATGAGATATCCTATCCTATGGGCTGTAAGATAATATCGTATCCTATGGGCTGTGGGATAATATCCTATCCTATGGGCTGTGGGATAATATTCTATCCTATGGGCTGTGGGATAATATCCTATCCTATGGACTGTGAGATAATATCCTATCCTATGGACTGTGAGATAATATCCCATCCTATGGGCTGTGGAATAATATCAATGGGCTGTGGGATAATATCCTATCCTATGGACTGTGGAATAATATTCTATCCTATGGGCTGTGGGATAATATCCCATCCTATGGGCTGTGAGATAATATCCCATCCTATGGGCTGTTGAATAATATCCTATTCTATGGACTGTGAGATAATATCCCATCCTATGGGCTGTGGAATAATATCCTATGGGCTGTGGGATAATATCCTATGGGCTGCGGGATAATATCCTATGGGCTGTGGAATAATATCTTATGGGCTGCGGGATAATATCCTATGGGCTGCGGGATAATATCCTATGGGCTGTGGGATAATATCCTATGGGCTGCGGGATAATATCCTATGGGCTGCGGGATAATATCCTATGGGCTGTGAGACAATACCCTATCCTATGGGCTGGAGAGATAGTACAGTGGGAAAGATAGTACTCATCTTGCATGCAGCCAACTCAGGTTTGATCCCCAGCACCCTATGTGGCCCCAGTCCTGCCAGGAGTCATCTCTGGGCTCAGAGCTCAGAGAAGCCCCAAGCACAGCTGAGTATGCACCTCCTCTCAAAAAAAAAGAGAGAATCCTGCCATATAGATGGCTTCCATCTTCTTTGTCCACACCTGCCACTGGACATTCGGTTGCTCCCAGATTTGCAGTTGTACTTGGTGCTGAGGTGTACACAGGCAGGCGTTTGTCTTTCCAGATGAATGTTCTTGTATTTGGGGCGTGGGTTGATGCCAGGAAGCAGAATGCCTTGGGCGGATGGAAGCGCTCCTCTCACTGTCCTGAGAAGTGTCTGTACTGTTTTCCCGTAGGCGGGGCCAGATGACCTTCCCCTGGCCATGGACGCAGCCTCTGTTCTCCCCACCCCCACCTTTCTGAGACTCCGCCATCCTGACAACGGGAGACGGCATGTCCCGGCCGACCAGCCCTGCCCTGAGCCCCCGAGTCTGTTCATTTCTGCTTCACCCTCGCTGAACTCTCTGTTTCTCTCCCTTTCCTTTGGCCACTGTTGTGGGGATGGTTGAGGTCACACGTCCCTGGTGGGGAGTTCCCTGGGGAGTTTATTCTTGCAGTGGTGTCCACTGCCGACTGGACACCAGACCTTGCACACTCAGCCACAGTGTCAGGGTCATCTTGCAGGGATGCGGCGTCTGGACGACGGCGTCCTGGGTCCTCGCTCAAGAAAAGGCCATGTCCGACGCTGAGAAGAAGCTCCAGGAGGCACATGCCCCAGAGTCTGCAAAGGGGGCACAGATGAGCCTCATGCAGAAGGGGAAACCGAGGCACAAAGAAGGCCAGTGAGCTGACGCCAACACACATACACCCGATTTCCTCTCCAGCTGCCCACCCCAAGCAAGACCACTTCAGTGCCGGGCTCTGCCCTGTTAAGGGTTGGAGAGACCCAGAAACACATTTCCTGGCCGAGTGCTCCCTGCCCTGACCCCACAAAATGCCTGAAACAAAGCATTTTCCCATAGTTTTCTGTGCCGGCCCTGCCCCACCTGCAGCCTTACCCGTTTTAGCAGTCTTTGGGAGCGTTTCTGAGTTCACGCTCTTCATTGTAAGTGTCACTCCTGCCCCTTTCTCCTGCACGGCCAACATGGCGTTTCTATCGCCACGCTGCGAGAATGTTTATTTTCAGTCCTTTTTGAGATCTTTCAGATTCCTGAGGCTAATTAGAATGCAAGAAAAATAAGGAACATTTCTTGTTTGCCTTCAACATGTCAGGAAGTGTGCTTTGCTACTTTATGGAGACAATTTTCTGATCTGTGCAAAAGAGAAAGAGAGAAAAGAGAGAGAGAGAGAGAGAGAGAAACCAACCCCCTGAAACACACATTAAAAAATAATAATAACCCTTGCAAAATAGGTTTCTTGAACTGAAGAAAACTCTGAGGTGAAAATAACTTCCCCAAGTTCCCCTTCCAGGAAATAATGTGTGGGATAAACTTGGACTCTGCAGGTGAAGGTGTGTGATGATCCCCCTTGGTGCTCAGAGTCACCCCAGTCAGAAGATTTGGTGATTGCCCACTTTCTGTGATTTTGCCTTCCCAAATGTTGGGGTTTCTGTTGTGATATTTCTCTGGAAGGGTCACAACAGCAGTGCTAAGAGGATATCCGTGGTGTAGTGCTCCAGGGGAGTCTCCCAGCACGGCTGGGGATGGAAACCAGGGCTCAACCATGAAGTTCCCAGAGCTCACCCATGCAGTTCCCAGAGCTCACCCATGCAGTTCCCAGAGCTCACCCATGCAGTTCCCAGAGCTCACCCATGCAGTTCCCAGGGCTCCACCCATGCAGTTCCCAGGGCTCACCCATGCAGTTCCCAGGGCTCACCCATGCAGTTCCCAGGGCTCACCCATGCAGTTCCCAGAGCTCACCCATGCAGTTCCCAGAGCTCACCCATGCAGTTCCCAGGGCTCACCCATGCAGTTCCCAGGGCTCACCCATGCAGTTCCCAGAGCTCACCCATGCAGTTCCCAGAGCTCACCCATGCAGTTCCCAGGGCTCACCCATGCAGTTCCCAGGGCTCACCCATGCAGTTCCCAGGGCTCACCCATGCAGTTCCCAGAGCTCACCCATGCAGTTCCCAGGGCTCACCCATGTAGTTCCCAGGTCTCACCTATGCAGTTCCGTTCCCAGGATTCATGCATGCAGTTCCCAGTGCTCACCCATGCAGTTCCCAGAGCTCACCCATGCAGTTCCCAGGATTCACGCATGCAGTTCCCAGGTCTCACCCATGCAGTTCCCAGGATTCACCCATGCAGTTCCCAGAGCTCACCCATGCAGTTCCCAGAGCTCACCCATGCAGTTCCCAGGATTCACGCATGCAGTTCCCAGGTCTCACGCATGCAGTTCCCAGGGCTCACCCATGCAGTTCCCAGTGCTCACCCATGTAGTTCCCAGGTCTCGCCTATGCAGTTCCGTTCCCAGGATTCATGCATGCAGTTCCCAGTGCTCACCCATGCAGTTCCAGGTCTCACCCATGCAGTTCCTAGGATTTACGCATGCAGTTCCCAGGGCTCACTTATGCAGATTCCAGCGCTCAGTCATGCAGATCTCACTACAAACTCATGTTCTACTAGAGGTGCCAGAGCTGGTGTGTGCTGGGCGGTGTCCTGGAAGGGGGGAGGTGTGACGGGCAGAGTTCAGGTCTTTGCAACAGGGGATGTGACACAGTGAAGAGCCTGCCGGATGCTGAGACTCCCACCCTCCCAGAGATGAGCAGAGGCCGAACCCTCCCTTCCTGGAGTGGTGACAGGGGTGACATCACATGAGCTGGACCTGCAGGGTCTTCCCAGAAGTCCAGGGGCTTACAGGGGAGATGGCCACTGCTGCGGTCGCATATTTCAAGGTGCTTCCAAGCAAGCATGGTGCCCTGGACCAGCCCCCTCCCCACTGCCGTCCCGCAGTGAGACTGTGCCAACTGACCAGATGGTTGAATACTGGGCCCGGTGATGGGGGCAGGTGGTGTAGGGGTCATGCCCGGGGCTCGTCAAAGCTTTTGTTCTCCCCTGTGTGTTGCTGTCTTGGTGGTCTACAGTAGAGCAATGCCTGCAGGTATCAGAGGGCCGCGAACAGGGCAACTGCAGTTTCCGAAGATGCAGAGGCAGCTGTGCATGGCGGGGATGGAGGGAAAGATAAAAGAACCCTGCCTGACGCAGCTCCTGGCTCCTTGGAGCTGCAGCTTCTGCAGCCCGCAGGGTCCCAGCCTGCAGGTGGGCTCCCCCGAGCTTCTGGACATGCCCTTTGCTTTAGAGCCCGCGCCAAGCACTTTCCCTTGGCCGGCCTTGTGGCCACTGGGTGTTACTGCCTGAAAGATCAGTCTCAAGGGCCTCAGCCAGTATGGCAAGTTTCACGGTGCTTACCTTTAAGCTACTAATGCTGAGTGCAGTTAGCCGTGTTCTTAGCTGCAGGTCACAGTGGAAGTAGATGCTTAGAGACCCGCTACTGCCAGCCCAGAGCTTTCCAGGATGGCTTCAAGCATCATTCAGGGAATTTTGCCATCCCGGTCTCTCACTCCCAAGGGCGGGAAGATTCCCTGCTGCCTCCCCTTCACACACACATGTGCTACATCTGCATGCACCACACATGCATTCACACACAGGTGCAATGCAACTGGATGTAATTGGCATCACATAGCATATAACACCAACACTTTTGCATGCCACACACACAGGTGTACACATGCACACAGGCACAGTATACACACAGACACGCATATGACACTAACACACTTGCACACATGCATACACTCATACACAGGTGCACACATGCACACCTGTATCACGGCATCACTGACTTCCCTTGCATCATCAATTTGCTTTCCAGCAGGCACCAAAGAAGATTCCATATGTCTACTCTCATGAAGTGAGCCCAAGGGCACCTGCTTGCTAAAGGAAAATAAAAAGCCTCCAACCATTCCATCAGGTGCTCAGAAATGCGTTCCAGAAATTGTTAATGGCATTTGGCATATCAAATACAACATGGGTAGCTTACCAGGCTCTGCTGTAGAGGGTAGCATACTCTTGTAGTCATCTCTAAATCCAGCATTTTATTGAAGGAACTGCTGTGCCTGAAGCTGTGTTCTGGGTGGAGTTCTGACGAGGGGAAGTCCGGATGTGGAAGAGTAATGGAAGGGCCCCCTCTCGTGGAGTGGGGGTGTCAGGTTGTTGCAGCTCTGCTGGGGGCAGGCCAGGGCTAGAACCTGGCATCCCTAACGGGTGCCGTGAGCGGCTGAGCACAGGGAGAGCCAGTAGTAGCTCTGCCCCCATGTGTGGAGCTGTCTTGGACTCCACGCAACTGAGCCGGATTTAAAAGACTGCTGCAGGGGTGGATCTTGGATGAAGGCTGGGCTCCGATAGGCTGGTCTGCAGGGTGGAGTTCTTGGGGAGTCTGGATGTGGAGAAATGGAGGCACTCAAGTGAATGGGGGTCGTCTGGCTTGTTGCGGCGCCTCTGCTGGGATGGCGGGCCAGGGCTAGAACCCACCATCCCTTGGGTACCTCGTGTCTCTGCTTACAGCACAAGGAGAGCCAGTAGCAGCTCACCGCCCCATAAGTCAGAGTCACATAGACACAGGTACGAGTAGATACGACATGCATGTAACACTGACCTGCCTTTATACTCTACGAGGGTATACGCATGCACACATGCACAGACCATTATGCATATCTCTCATATGTGTATACACACATGTGCATAACCATGCACACACATACACACTCACGGTTACACTCTGTTTAGTGCGCTTAGAGTACCATATGTGCACTCACACTCACCGCTCTTTCCCACTGAACCCAGCTGGTTCTGCACCGCCCTAGCCCGCCGAATGAGGTCCTCGGCCCCTTCAGCTAAGGCCCTGGAGCAGCGGTGTGGATGTGACTTGCAGCAAGAAAAACTCCCTGGGAGCTGCAGTAGACCCTCCTGCCTGTCCCAGAAAGACAGTGCAGCTTTGGTGACCCGCCAAGGAGGATGCCTGCTCCTGTGCAGAGCACAGTACAGTGGGCGGGACGAGCAAGAAAGCTGAGGAACCCGCATGAGGGGCCCCACCGAGGGCCCTGGCCCACCTCCTCAGGCCCCCACAGAGTCATCTTACACAGAGCAGCTCTTTTTCCACGGGGAGAGAGCCTGACTGTTGCTTCTGGAAAGGGAGTCCAGACAGCGGAGGGGAGTGGGGACGCTTTGTGTTTTTGTGAGTCTGGAAGTGGGAGGGCAGAGCCGGGCCGGTGAGGCTTGCCGGGGCATCCGAGTACTTCATGGGTGTAAAGTCTGGGAAGCAGCCCGCCCCCTTCACTGCTTTTCCTCACTAAACACTGAGTGCCGCCGGAGTGCCCACCTTTCAGCACGGAGCGCAGCAATGAACTACTCCGAGGGCCTGCAGGGGCAAGAGAAGTCAGGTACCGGGACTGGGATTTGACGATGCTCAGGGCAACAGAAAGTCACACGGTAGAGCTTAGGAGTTGGGGGCAGTGCTGGCACAGTGCCCAGCGGTGGCTCCCCCGGGGGCCAGGACACCCCAGGGTCAGGAATGGACACCCCAGAGTTGGTGAATAGGGACATCTGAAAAAGTGTCACAGAGGACCTTGTCCAGAAAATGCTAGTAAATTGCAGAAAGACTAGAGTGAACTTTTTTGGGTGTGTGTGTGTGTAGCGTGTGTGTGTGGTCTTTTATTTGTGTAATCGTGTGAGAGGGTGGTGCATGTGACTGGGTGTGAGGTTGTACATTGTGTGAGTACACGTGTGTGTATCAGTGTTTTTGGCGCGGTGTCAAGTCTGTGTGTGTTGGGGGGAGTGTCTCTGTGTCTCAGTTCATTTGGGTCAGCACCCCAACGGTGCAACTTTTCAACTCACTGGTGGAGGTGGGGGGCTATGAGTGACTTCCAGGGTCTGTGGGCAAAGCCTGTGTCTGGCAAGTGTGATAATCTCTGCTCTTTATTTCCTTCGAGAACCAAGCGAGGGGTCCCATCCTCTGACCCCCACAGGAACCGCTTACGTGCCAGGCTCCCTTTGTTGAAAGCTGTTGGATAGAGATACCAGGGCGGGAAGAAGGAGGTGATCTGTGGGTTTCCCATCTTTGCACAAACACTGGCCTGGAAGCCCGAGTAGCAGGAAGCACTGTGTGTTCTGATGCTCTGCCACTTCGAGGGGTTCGGTTTGGGGGCCACAGGGGCTCACCCCTGGAGGGCTCAAGGGGGGACCCTATAGGGTGCTGGGGCGCGAACCGAAGTTGGCCATGCCCTAAAGGACCCTGTGCTTTATCCCCAGCCCAAGTGTTCACAAAATCAGACCGTGGCTAACAATGGTGTGTAGCTAGGTGAGCCTGCTGCTGCATTCCAGACCACCATTCCTTGTGTGGGCACAGTAAGTGACTGGGGAAGAAGTCCCATAGGGACTGTGAAGCAGTCCTGGGCCAGGAGCTGTGTTTCTGGATTTTGATACTTGTCCAGAGCACCTATGATAGGGAGCAATACCATTCATTGCGAAATAGAAACAGTTCATTTTCCTATTGCTTTTTGTCAACTTGTCTTCCCTCTCAGGAATCGAGGGGAAAGTGGTAGAAAATCATATGAGGAATCTGGGGGGGGGTGTTGGGTGCAGGGTGCAGGAATGGAGCTAGGTCTCCAGCCTCGTTGCTTGGACATGCTAGGGCCTTGCCGAGGCATGGGGAGTGGTTTTCTGGGTTTTTCCCCCCTTCCCTCTCAAGAAGCATGGCTCACCCACAGCCCCTCTCCTCCGGCTCCTAGGAAGTGTCATGAGGGAAGCGAGACTTGGGGATCAGGCACAGCCCTGTTCCGCTGGTGCTCGACCCTCAGGAAGTGCGTTCTTCAGTGAATGTCTTAACGTGCCTTCTGTCGTTTCAGTGCTTTGCATCCCAGTGTGGATTCAGGGGAATCTGCCTGTGCCAGCCAGCTAGGCCCTGGCTGGCTGGCACATTCATGGGGGTCTGCGCCTTCCCCTCGGCTTGCACATGTGTAACCATCAAGGGCCCACGGCACCAAGTAGTACACAGTGCGGCAGCCACGGGCTAGCAGGAAGGGCTGGGAGCATGGAGGAGGTTGCCTGTGGGTCCCGGGAAGGGTTGGAGCCATGAGGACCGAGGCTGTGGTCAGGAGCCAGAGGGGAAGGAAGCCTGTGGTAGGACGTGGACCGTTCTAGGGAGGGCAAGCTCTTGTTGCTCCAGAGCTCATCGAGCCTGGCTGGGCGGGGGCATCTGGAGGTGGGTGGGACACACACAGGGACACACAGTGGTCTCACAGGTCTTGGCTGTGCCTCAGGATCTTAGTGTTGCGGCCTAAGGGCCACCAGCAGAGTGCTCTGAGGCCATAGCTAGACCGGGTGGCTGGTCGGCATCGAGAGCTTCACCTGGGTCCCATGTCCTTCGGGTCTCTCCCAGTCCTCAGACTTTCACTCTGCTTGAGTGGAAGACGGAAGGCTTGGAGAGGCCCTCCCTAAAGGAAGCTGTTCGACAAGGGCGTACTGAGGCGTGAATTCTGGGTGGAGGAGCAGCCCCGCGACCCTGATGGGCTGGAAAACGCTGAGCTCACACCCGCTACCAGCCTTCCAGCCTCCTCTGGGAAGTTGCTTCACTCTACTTGGCCTGGCCCTCATTCCTCCCACATCACTAAAGGGTGTTGCGCCCAGTGCGGGTGTGTGGGGTGAGGCTCTCTGGCTGACGAACACTCAGTGACTGGAGTCTCTCCACACTGTCTGTCTTCCCATTGTACCCGCGTATAGAAGGACGAAATAATCTGTACCTGAGAACATGTGAGAGCAGTGCTAGCGCAAGGAGCAGTAATCTGGCTCATGAAATGAGAAGAGTGGGGGATGGGGTCTTCTTGGGTTGTGTTTGTCACAGCAGCTGTCCTCAGTCCTTCTCCCAGTAACACACTGAACACACACACATGCTGACATACATCTATACTAGATGCACATTATGCATGCAACATTTCCACACTAAGACACATCAAACGACAACACACACGCACACGTGAATACTTGTATCACTGTCTTCCCCGTTGTTCATCGATTTGCTCGGTGGGCACCAGTAACATCTCCATATGTCCTGTACGTAGTAGAGCCAAGGTCACCTGCTTGCTCCAGAACATAAAGAGTCTCAAACCATTCCATCAGGTCATGGGAATGAGGTCTATAATCTGTTACTGGACATTTGGTATATCAAATATGACATGGCAGCTTGCCAGGGCTCCGCCATGTAGGGTTAAGGATACTCTTGTAAAGTTGCCTCTCACCACTACAGGCTTACATATATATACACACATGCACATAGATATGCACTGTTCACTTATACATGCTCTCAAATACATTGCCTCTCTCCTCTCTCCCTCTCTCCTCTCTTTGTCACTACTGTCTCTCTCCTTTTTCTCTCTCCACTTCTCCTCTCTCCCTCTCTCTCCCTCTCTCCTCTCTCTCACATTTCTTTTCACATCTCTCCTCTCTCCTTCCTCCCTCCTCCACTCCCTCACCTCGCTCTCTTCCCCTCTCTCTCCTCTTACTCTCAAGTCTGCTTTATCATCTCTCCTACTCTCCCACACTCCCTCCCTCCCTCCCTCTCCCTCCCTCTCCCAGATCCTCTGGTCCCCATGGTTCTGGTGCTGGAAGTTCAGGTGTCCTGGTAGACTT
>JAJIBD010000537.1:0-240028 GCA_021461705.1 Cryptotis parvus
TGCCAGGTGGACCCCACAAAAAGTAAAATCCAAGAACTTTATTAAAAACAACTGAAGGGTCTGGAGAAATAGTACAGCGGGTAAGGTGCTTTCCTTGCATGCAGCTGATCTGGGTTCTATCCCTGATCCTGAGTGATTCCTGAGTACAGAGCCAGGGGTAAGCCTTGTGCACAACACGTGTCACCCCCCCAAACAAAACACAATTGGAAAATTGTATACCTGAAACTCATCCATGAATTACTTTGTAAATCACAGTGCTTAAATAAAAAAAGTAAATTTAAAAATGCCCCAACTATTAGGACTAATGAGTTCAAGGATAGGGATATAATGTCAATTTGCCAAAATTAAGTTTATTTCATATAGTTTCAGTGGACAATTTGTGAAAGAAGTTATAAAAAAATACATTCATTATAGCTCAAAATGAATGTAAAAATCTAAGGATTTAAGAATAGTATAAAATGACACTGGTAATTATAAAACACTGTCAAAAGCAACTAGGGGATAGATAAATAATGAATCTTCGGATTCAATACAATCAAGCTTTGAAGAAATGAACAAACTATCTGAAATTCTTTAGGACCAGAGGGACAGTACAATAGGGAGGGTGCTTGCCTTGCACACAGCCACCCCAGGTTTGATCCCAGACACCCTGAATGGTCCCTTGAGCACTGCCAGGAGTAACCCCTGAGCAGAGAGCCAAGAGTAACACTCATAATGGGTCATACTTAAATGTAAGAGCTAATACTATAAGCCTCTCAGAAGAAAATACAGAAACATCACCTTGGGTTAGGCAAAGTCTCTAGTAGACCTGACTCCAAAACATCAAATGAAATTCTGTACTATAAAGAATACTAAGAAAGAAAAAGAACAATCCACAGATGGGAGAAAATATTATAAGTAATGCATCTAATAAGAAATTTGTATAAAGCACATGAAGACAATTTAAAATAGATAAAAAGCAATCACACACACACACACACACACACACACACACACACATATATATATATATATATATATATATACACACACACCATACACATATAGCAACAACTGGAGGGACTAGAGAAAGGACAGCGGGTACTATCATATATTGATATATATGATTTGTCTACATCCATCCATCCATCATTTATCAAGATAATCTATATAGAGGGATCATATATATGTCACACGTGACAAAGCTCAGGGCTTACTCCTGGTTCTGTGTGAGGCTTAGGGAACCATATGTGGTGTCAGAGATTAAACCTGGTTCCCCTATGTGCAAGGCAAGCACCCTATCCACTGTACTATTGCTCCAGCTTTGATTAAATAAAATATATTTTGTTTGAGTGTATTTTTGGTTGAGTGAGAGGGGACAGTGACATGATTGAAACTGGTGCCTTACACCTGCATGGCAAAGATCCACTCGACCCCTGAACCACATCTTGGCCCATAATTTGATATTTAAAAAGGGCAAAGAATCTTAGGCATTTTCAAAGAAGTTAGGCGTACGAACCATAAGTACAAGGGAAAAGGTGCACAAAATCAATATACTTTTGGGGAAATAAATGAAAGCTACAGTGTGATTTCACCTCATACTCATGGAGAAATTACACTAAACACAGGCAAATAAGAATTTAGAAAGAAAGCAAAGAAATTGGGGGCTTTGGAAGAATACAGGGGTTGAAGTGCTTGCCATGTGAATACTCCCAGTTCAATCCCTGGGACCACTGCCAGGAGTAATTCCTGAGCACACAGAGCCCGGAGTAAACCCTGAGCACAGCTGGGTGTAGTCACCCCATTTTTTCTCACTCCCCCTTTTCTTTTTAATAAAAGGAAGTAGAAAGCCTAATATATTGCTGTTGGAAATGTGAGATATAAATTGCATTGGATACCTGTATTTGAGAATGTGTAGTTAAGTCTTGCTTATTTACAGTGATATTCCAACCTTCTAAACCTTAATTATTTAGTTCAATTGATGACTGAAAGTATTAATGTCTCCATATATTACTGTTGAATTGTCTATTTCTCCCATTAGTTTCATCTTAAATACTTCGGGCTCTGCTTTTTTCAGGTGAATGTATATTTGTAATTGTATTCTTCTTTGGCTACAATGTATATTTGTAATTGTATTCTTCTCAGACATGGGGCAGAGCTGTTCTTTGCTCTCCCTGTGCAGAGCCGTTCATGAGGCAGTCAGGAGGCATGGCGGGTTCTAGCCCTGGCCCACCACCTCGGCAGAGCCTCACAACAAGCCAGACCACCACCGTCACTCCATGGGCGCCGCCATTTTCCACATTTGGACTTCCCTCTCGCCAGAACTCCACCCAGCAGACCAGCCCATCACAGCCCGGATCATCAACACCCACCCTGCAGCAGCTTTTTCCTCAATCCGGCCCAGAACTCCACCCAGCAGACCAGCCCATCACAGCCTGGATCATCGACACCCACCCTGCAGCAGCTTTTTCCTCAATCCGGCCCAGAACTCCACCCAGCAGACCAGCCCATCACAGCCCGGATCATCGACACCCACCCTGCAGCAGCTTTTCTCTCAATCCGGACCAGGTATGCTGGTCCAGAGTCTCTCAGACATGGGGCAGAGCTGTTCCTTGCTCTCCCTGTGCAGAGCCGTTCATGAGGCAGTCAGGAGGCATGGCGGGTTCTAGCCCTGGCCCACCACCTCGGCAGAGCCTCACAAGCCAGACCACCACCCTCACTCCACGAGCGCCGCCATTTTCCACATTTGGACTTCCCTCTCGCCAGAACTCCACCCAGCAGACCAGCCCATCACAGCCCGGCTCGTGCGGCCGCTTTGCAGCTGCGCGGTTCATCAATAAATGCTTTATTTGGAGGTGTTTAAAAGAGTTTACCTCCCGCTCGGCAAGCCTGGCAAGCTTCTCGTGTTGTATTTGATATGCCAAATTCCAGTAACTATTACATTAGGTCATTCCCATGACCTAATGTAATGGTTTGAGGCTCTTTATGTTCCTGTAGCAAGCTGATGCTCCTGGCTCTACTGGCATGAGACAGGACATATGGAGATATTACTGGTGCCCGCTCTGGCAAATAGATGATCAACGGGAAGATCGTGATCGTGATCGTGATTCTTCTTAAATTAATCCTCTCATCATTGACAGAGTCCATGCTTTCCTTTTTTTTTTTTGCATCATGACTCACATATTTTTGTTAAAAATTGGACTTTCAAAACATCTGGATATTATCAAATATTATCTGGATATACTCTAGACATCAAATTCCCCCTCATTGGACATAGTCCGTGTTTCCCTCTTCGTGGTTTCCTGAATTAATTCTATAAAGTTTAAATTTTTTATTCTACGTGGCTACTGAAGTTTCTGCTCAGCTTATTATTGATTAGCTACTTCTTTCAATTCCTTGCACGCATAAATTCTCCATTCTGGTAACTACTCCTATTCCTCTCTTTATCTAAAGATCTATTATCCAAAGCTGTTGTATTTTTATGACCTTAATTGAGTTTTGGGGCCTAAAAGAGAGAGAGAGCAGGGACTCAGGCACTCTGGAGGTGGTCATGCGGAACAGTCTAGACAAATATCTCAATATTATAACAGTCATACTGTTTCTGTTGCCTAAAAATAAATAATTTAAAATATGTTTTTAAAAGAGAGCATAGAATAGCTAAGACTAGCACAAAACCTATAATTGCATCACACGATATCATGTTAAAATTTTAAAATAAATCTGTGCCCTTCTGTTGCAACTATGTATTTCTTCATAATGATTTTCTTTCTTTCTGGTCTCTTTCCTTTGTTTCTAATCCCTTCTCTGTTCTCCTGTTCTCTCTATTCCAAATCCCTTCTGAAGAAGCTGAAACTGAACTTTGAAACTCTATAACTTCTTTATTTAGTAGAATAATTTAGTTACAGTTATCATAACCTTTCCTATAATTTAGATAACTTGGTTTATCTTTATCATAATCTTTTCACAGTTGAACTAGCCTGGTTCTGTTTTTATATGAAACAGACCACTCAACGTGTTTTTCTATATTAACTAACCGCCCCACCAGGAGATGAGATCATTAAGCCAATTTTCTGAAAGGTGAAGGCATTGAAATCAGATTTTTATTAAACAGTATTTTTACTTCAGGTTGTTTTGCTTCATTTTGTGAGAAATAATCTGAAAACTTCCTTATACTGTCTTCTAATGAAACATCTTGTTTCAATTTTGAATGTTTCATTTTAGTAATTTTTAATTTTATTGGAAGATAAATGTTTTTATTCAAATGAAATAACATGATTTGTTCCACATAGATTTTTCATCAGCACAGATTTAACTTACTCATTATGACAGTGCTGTTATTATAGTTTTAATGTCCCTTCCATGAAAATTCTGCACTATTGATGTTAGAGACATTCTAAGATACCCTCAACATTTTAATGTGACTGATAATGGAATTTTTTAAAAAAAATATTTTATTATACCACCATGACATATACAATTACACAGATGTTCATGTTTGGTTTTCGGTCATACAGTGTTCCAGCACCCATCCCTCCACCAGTGCCCATTTCCCACCACCAATGTCCCCAATTCCATCCCTCCTTCCCTAAGATGGTTCTTAAAAAAATAAAGATTGACAAACCACTTGGAAGACTTTTAAGGAAAGGGAAAGAGAGAACCCAAATAAATATAATCAGAAATGAAAAGGGAGACATCATAACAGAAAGCACAGAAATTCAAAAGATCATCAGAGATTACTTTGAGAGTCTGTAAGCCATGAAGCAAGAGAACCTGGAAGAAATGGACAAATTCTTGAAGTCCTATAACCTTCCATAACTGAAACAAGAAGACCTGTAACACCTGAATAATCCTATCACCATCAAGAAAATGGAAACAGTAACTAAAAGTCTTCCCAAACACAAAACCCCAGGTCCAGATGGATTTACTAGTGGATTCTACCAAACCTTTAAGGAGGACCTACTGCCAGTCCTTTTCAAGATCTTCCAGGAAATAGAAGAAACAGAAACACTCCCAAATAGCTTCTATGAGGCACATATCACCCTGATACCCAAAGCAGGCAGAGACAACACAAAAATAACTACAGACCAATCTTCTTGATGAACACAGATACTAAGATCTTCAACAGAATACTAGCAAACATAATCCAAAGACTCATCAAAAAAATTGTACGTCATGACCAAGTAGGATTCATCCCTGGAATGCAAGGATGGTTCATCATTCGCAAGTCCATCAACATAATACATCATATCAATATGATAATGGAATTTTTCTCTGATCACTACATCTTTCAACCGGTTGCATTAATTGATTTTATATGCACACATGGACAGTTGTGAAGCATTGACATAAATTATTGCTTACTAAGTTAAAGAATATTTAAAATTTAGAAATATATAATTATGCACAATTATATTGCATTATAATTAATTATAATCATTATTCATTATTTTATATTAATTCTCCTCCACTAATTCTCTTCTCCCTCTTGTTTTTGGGGATACATACAGTGGTGTCAGAAACTATTCCTGGCTTTAAACTTAGGGATCAGTACTGGTAAGTCTCAAGGGTCATTATGTGATTGGGGGGGGATTCAAACCTCCAACAGCCACATGCAGGTCAAGCACCTTGTCCACTGTACAGTCACTCCAACCCTTAATTCATCTTTTAATAAAGATTAAAAACAAAGTTTCTATTTTGTGCGTAAATAGTGGTGGTATACAGGAATGGTAGAGCTAAATATCCAAACCGGAGTCAACAACACTGGTAACAAGAGATCCAAGCTTCAACAATAAAACTGAAAAATGTACCTATGAAGGTGGCAAACTGGGGATGGGGGGGGTGCTGAGTGAAAGGGAACATAGATGCAAAGATACTAAAAATAAAATCCTAACAATTGGACATACTAATACATTAAACACACAATACATCAGTCAAATGAGATTTACCTCAGAGGTGCAAGGATGATTCAATACACACAAATCAATTTGGTGGGGGGAAGAAGACAGTGGTGGCGAGACTTGCTGGAATACAGGATGTCTAAAACCCACCTGTGAGTAACTTTGTAAATCATGATGCTTTACCAATAAAAAAATGTGCCTATTAAGGAGACAGGCAGGGGCCAAGAGGGAAACGGGAAATTGTAGACAGGCAGCGGGTAAGAGGGAAGTTGGGTACATTAGTGGAAGGAATTTGACCCTGGTGAAGGGATTGGTGTTGGAACACTATATGTCTGAAACTCAACTCTGTATAACTGTAAATCACAGTGCTCAATGAAAAAATTTTAAAAAAACATAAAAATTAATACTGGAATGATTCCTGGATTGGATTACTAGAAGAACAACTTAAATGAATAACTATGTCCTGGAAATATTCTACCTCCTTCCTATCTTAATTTTTACATTATTTAATTTTTTACAGCAGTGCCATTATTGTTTGCATGTGCTTATTGTTTTTGTATGCTACACTTTGCCCACTGTCAAAGTGCCAGGATCCACTCACCATTAACGCAAAGCTGGTAGAGATATTAATTTAAAAATATTCAGACCACTCCTGATGAACATAGATGCAAAGATACTAAAAATAAAATTCTAACAATTGGACATACTAATACATCAAGCACACAATACATCAGTCAAATGAGATTTATTTCAGAGGTGCAAGGATGATTAGAGATGACTACAAGAGTATGCTACCTGCACGGCAGAGCCTGGCAAGCTACCTGTGTTGTATTTGATATGCCAAATACCAGTAACAATTATAGACCTCAATCCGGAATGGATTGAGGCTCTTTATGTTCCTGGAGCAAGCAGATGCCCTTGGGTTCTACTAGCATGAGACAGGACATATGGAGATGTTACTGGGGCCCGCTCGAGCCAATCGATGATGAACGGGAAGACAGTGATACAGTGAAGGATGATTCAATACACACAAATCAATTAATGTGATATACCACATTAATAAAAAGAAGTGACAAATACCATAAGATAATCTCCACAGATGCAGAGAAGCAATCGACAAGATTCATTGGCCATTGATGGTGAAAACTCTCAGGAAACTGGGGAATGAAGGAATTTATCTCTATATAAAGGCAGCATATAATACATCCGTCGCAAACATATGGGGTAATTTTTGATTCTGTACTCAGGAGGTATCCTGACAAAGGGATTCCTAACCTTAACCCTAACCCTTGCATTTTTTTTTATTTTAATTTTTTTTTTTTTTTAAAATTACAAAGATATACAATTAAAAAGTTCATATTTGGGTTTTGGTCAAACAGTGTTGCAGCACCCATCCCGCCACCAGTGCCCATCTCCCACCACCAACATCCCCGGTTCCCTCCCCCTCCCCCAGCCCTGCTCCATGGCAGGTTCTTGATTTCTTTCCATTACTCTCTCTTTCTCTTTTCCTTCCCCTCCAGACTATGAATTACAGAACGTACATTAAAGGGTTGTCATGTGTATCTTTTTGCCTCTATTTAATGCTCAGTTCTAGGTTGGCATTAGTACCCTCAACAATTGTCAGCACACTGTTCCATTTCTGTCTTACCTAGCCTCTGAATCCCACATGTTTGTGATAATTTCCACCTTTGACAGGACCTCCTGATATATGTTTCACTTGATCTTGGATATTGGTATCATAATATGTACCTATATATTTATGTTATGCAGATAAATGCAGTCATTCTGTATCTGTCTCTCTCCTTCTGGCTAATTTCGCTCAACATAATCTTCTCCATGTCCATCCATTTATAGGCAAATTTTATAACTTCATTTTTCCTAACAGCTGCATAGTATTCCATTGTGTAGATGTACCAAAGCTTTTTTATCCAGTCATCGATTTTCGGGCACTCTGGTTGCTTCCAGATTCTGGCTATTGTGAATAATGCTGCTATGAACATAAAAGTAGGGATGGTGTTTCCGCTGCGTATTTTTGGCTTCCCAGAGTAGATTCCCAGGAGTGGTATCGCTGGGTCAAATGGGAGTTCAATTTCTAGTCTTTGGAGGAAAGTCCATATTGTTTTCCAGAAAGGCTGTACCAGCCGGCATTCCCACCAACAATGGATGAGTGTCCCCTTTTCCCCACACCCACGCCAGCACTTGTTGTTCTTGTTCTTTTGAATGTGTGCCAGTCTCTGTGGTGTAAAGTGGTATCTCATTGTTGTTTTGATTTGCAACTCTCTGATGATTAGTGATGATGAGCATTTTTTCATATGTTTTTTGGCCATTCGAATTTCTTCCTTGCTGAAGTTTCTGTTCATTTCTTCTCCCCATTTTTTGATGGGGTTGTTTGTTTTCTTCTTGTAAAGTTCTACCAGTGCCTGATATATCCTGGATATTAACCCCTTATCGGATGTGTATTGGGTGAATATTCTTTCCCATTCTGTGGACTGCTTTTGTATCTTAGTCACTGTTTCTTTTGAGGTGCAGAAGCTTTTTAGTTTCATGTAGTCCCATATGTTTATCTTTTCTTCTAGTTGCTTTGTTAGTGATGTTTCATCTTTGAAGATGCCTTTAGCTTCAATGTCATGGAGGGTTTTTCCTATATTTTCTTCAATGTACTTTATGGATTCAAGTCTGATATTGAGATCTTTAATCCATTTTGATCTGATTTTTTGTGCATGGTGTTAGACACAGGTCCAAATTCATTCTTTTACATGTCGCTGCCCAGTTTTCCCAACACCACTTATTGAAGAGGCTTTCCTTACTCCATTTTAAACTCGTTGCACCTTTATCAAAGATTAAATGATCATACGTTTGAGGTTGGGTGTCAGGATACTCAATTCTATTCCACAGGTCCACGGGTCTGTTTTTATTCCAATACCATGCTGTTTTAATTACTACTGCCTTGTAGTACAGTTTGAAGTTGGGTAAGGTGATGCCTCCCATCTTCTTTTTCCCGAGGATTGCTTTAGCTATCCTTGGGGGGTTTATCGTTCCATACAAATTTCAGGATTGTTTGGTCAATTTCCTTGAAGAATGTCATGGGTATCCTTATAGGGATTGCATTGAATCTGTACAGAGCTCTAGGGAGTATTACCATTTTGACAATGTTGATTCTCCCCATCCATGAGCAGGGAATATGTTTCCATTTCCTTGTGTCCTCTTTTATCTCTTGGAGTAGTGTCTTGTAGTTTTCTTTATACAGGTCCTTTATACACTTGGGTAAGTTGATTCCTAGGTATTTGATTTTCTGTGGCACAATTGTGAATGGAATTGTTTCTTTAATATCCCTTTTCTTCTCTTTCGTTATTTGTATATAGGAAAGCCACCGACTTTTGCGTGTTGATTTTGTATCCTGCCACTCTACTATATGTGTCTATTGTTTCTAGGAGTTCTTTGGTAGAGAGTTTAGGGTTCTCTAGGTATAAAATCATGTCATCTGCAAATAATGATAGCTTGACTTCTTCCTTGCCTATCTGGATGCCCTTGATGTCCTTTTCTTCTCTGATTGCTATGGCAAGTACTTCCAGTACTATATTGAATAAAAGAGGTGAGAGTGGGCAACCTTGTCTTGTCCCAGATCTCAGGGGGAAGGCTTTCAACTTTTCCCCATTGAGAATGATGGTCGCTGTGGGCTTTTGGTAGATGGCTTTTACTATCTTGAGGAAAGTCCCTTCAATTCCCATTTTCTGGAGGGTTTTAATCATGAACGGGTGCTGGATCTTGTCAAATGCTTTCTCTGCGTCTATTGATAGGATCATATGGTTTTTATTTTTTCTCTTATTGATATGATGTATTATGTTGATTGACTTGCGAATGTTGAACCATCCTTGCATACCGGGATGAATCCTACTTGGTCATGATGTATAATCTTCTTGATGAGTCTTTGGATTCTGTTGGCTAGTATTTTGTTGAAGATCTTAGCATCCGTGTTCATCAGGGATATTGGTCTGTAGTTTTCTTTCTTTGTGTTGTCTCTCCCTGCTTTGGGTATCAGGGTGATATGTGCCTCGTAAAAGCTGTTTGGGAGTGTTTCTGTTTCTTCTATTTCCTGGAAGAGCTTGAACAGGACAGGCAGTAGGTCCTCCTTAAAGGTTTGGTAGAATTCACTAGGGAATCCGTCTGGACCTGGGCTTTTGTGTTTGGGAAGACTTTTAATTACTGTTTCTATTTCCTCGATGGTGATAGGCTTATTCAGGTATTGGAGGTCTTCTTGTTTCAGCCGTGGGAGGTTATAGGACTTCAGGAATTGATCCATTTCTTCTAGATTCTCATGTTTCACGGCATACAGGCTCTCAAAGTAATCTCTGATGATCTTTTGGATTTCTGTGGTTTCTGTTGTGATGTCACCATTTTTATTTCTGATTCTGTTTATTTGGGTTCTCTCTTTCCCTGTCCTTACAAGTCTTGCCAATGGTTTGTCAATCTTGTTTATTTTTTCAAAAAACCAGCTCTTGGTTTCATTAATCTTTTGGATTGTTTTTTTTGGTTTCCAACTCATTGATTTCCTCTCTAAGTTTTATTATTTCCTTTTTTCTGCCTTGGTTGGGCTCCTTTTGTTGGTCTTTCTCTAATGTCTTCAGCTGTGTAGTCAGGTTATTTATGTGGGCCCTTTCTTGTTTCCTGATGAATGCTTGCAGAGCTATAAACTTCCCTCTTAACACGGCTTTTGCCGTGTCCCACAAGTTCTTATAGTTGGTGTCTTCATTTTCATTTGTTTCCAGAAATCTTTGGATTTCCTGTTTGATTTCTTCTATGACCCATTTGTTGTTCAGGAGTGAGCTGTTCAGTTTCCAGGTGTTTGGTTTGACTCCCTGTTTCTGTGTATGGTTAACTTCCATTTTCAGTGCATCATGGTCTGAAAAGATAGCTGACACAATTTCTATCTTTTTATTTTATTGAGGTATGCTTTGTGGCTCAGCATGTGGTCTATCTTGGAGAATGTTCCATGTGCACTAGAGGAAAATGTGTATTCAGCTTTTTTGGCATGAAAAGCCCTGTATATATCTACTAGCTCTCTTTCTTCCATTTCTTCCTTGAGGGCCAATATTTCCTTGGTGAGTTTCAGTCTTGTTGATCTATCCATCGTTGACAGAGCAGTGTTGAAGTCTCCAACTATTATTGTGCTACTGTCAATGTCTTCTTTGAGGTCTCTTAGCAGTTGTTTTATGTATTTTGCTGGCCCCTCGTTGGGTGCATATATGTTTAGTAGTGTAATTTCTTCCTGGTGTACATACCCCTTAAGTAATAAGAAATGGCCTTCGTTGTCCCTTCTAACCTTTTTCAGCCTGAAGTCTATATTATCTGATACTAATTTGGCCACACCAGCCTTTTTGGAGGAGTTGTTTGCATGGAGAATGGTTTTCCAACCTTTGACTTTGAGTCTGTGTTTGTTCTGATTATTCAGATGTGTTTCTTGTAGACAGCAGAATGTTGGGTTCAATTTTTTAATCCATTTTGTTACTCTGTGTCTCTTAATTGGTGCATTTAGACCATTGACATTGAGAGAGATTATTGTCATCTCATTGAGAGAGATTTTGTGCCATCTTTCTGTTTGTGCTTGTTGTGCTTATGGGTTTGGTCGTATTACAGTAGACCCTTCAGTCCCTTCTTTTAAAGTTGGCTTTGAGTCCATGAAGTTCCTGAGTTGTTGCTTATCCATGAAGTTGTGTATCTTTCCTTCATATCTGAATGTGAGTCTGGCCGTAACCCTTGCATTTTTATATTTATCTCTTATTAAGCTATTTTATCAAATTATTTCTGGGAAACAGTTTTCTGTTTAAGTGATTAAACATAAAATCACCCATATTGCAGACGATACTTTTATCTTTTTCTCCAGTAATCTATTATAACTATTTGATATTCTCATTCTTATTACATAATTCTTGCTACCTTGCTGCTTGGAGGCCTGAGGGATTTGTGAGCACTAATCTTTAGGAAAAATTAGTTTCAAGATTCACTGTATCACTGTATCACTGTCTTCCCGTTCATCATCGATTTGCTTGAGCGGGCACCAGTAACATCTCCATATGTCCTGTTTCATGCAAATAGAGTCCAAGGGCACCTGCTTGCTCCACGAACATAAAGAGCCTCAAACCATTCCATCAGGTCATGGGAATGAGGTCTATAACTGTTACTGATATTTGGTATATCAAGTACAACACGGGTAGCTTGCCAGGCTCTGCCGTGAGGGTTTTGTGAATTGTGCTCTACATCACGGTGCAAGATTAATATTGTTTAAAATGTCAGCTCATTGACTTCCAGAGAAACTGAGCATTAGACGCAGGCAAACATGAGCGCCCTGCTCCAGTGTAAAACTGTATCGATGATATATCACAGGAGAGGCTCCATTTGCCAGAGGGACACATGCATTTGTAGATCTGGAGGTGCAAGATTCTTCTGATGTAATCTAACCTTTTATTTTAGCTTTGGTTTTTGGGTCACATGGGCAGTGCTCAGGGGCTTACTCCTGGCAGGGCTGCCGAGGATCAAACAGGAGAGGGCCAGTCGCAAGGCAAATCCGCGAGTGCTATCGCTCAGGCCTCTCTACCGACATTTTTCAGATGCAGTGACCTGTAAATATAGTATCAGGCAAATGTCTGACATGGTATATAGCCTATGATGAGCCCGCTGGCCAGGTGCAGAGAGCCCAAAGGGAGCCAGATCCTTGGCTAATGACCCCGCGTGCAGGCCTGCCTCCAGGCCCCGCATCCACATCCGGGTCCAGAAGCCCTGAAGGCCCTGAGGCTCGCACCTGGCATCTGTATGCAGGTGGGCTCGTCCCTTCTGGCTCAGCGTGGGGAGGTGCAGACGCAGCTGCAGCCGCGCCCGCCGATTGGTGCTTTGTCTGTTCTGCGTCTGTTCTGTGACTCTCAGCCCTGACCTTGCAGGTCTCCCCGTGGGGTGGGAGAATATGCTGTTTTATGGGATGAACATCACTTGGAGTACCGGGAGCATCCGCCCTCCGGGGGGGACTTAGCGAGGCCTCCAGAGGCCTGGAGGCCTGGCCATTGCTGTGCCCTGGGAACTGAGTCCCCACCAAACCCAGGTACCAGGGCGGTGTGGGGGCAGGTCAGGACCAGGTGATATATATTTTGGGGCGCTCACCAGGCTGCCTGTGGGCCCCAGCACCCAGGCCTGGCACTTTGCTGAGTGGACCTCAGCTCACCTCCAGCTGCGTCCTTGAGAGCCCAGGGCCGAAGTATCAAGCCGAAACTAGGGGCTTGATAAGGCTAAGCCTGTACTTTACACAGTCCCTTTAAAACATCTTTTTCTTTTCTTTTTTTGGGTCACACGGGCAATGCTCAGGGGTTACTCCTGGCTCTGCACTCAGGAATCACTCTGAGCAGTGCTTGGGGCGACCACATGGGATGCCAAGGCTCCAACCTGGTTGGCAGTGTGCAAGGCAAAAGCCCTATCCACTGTACAATTGCTCTGGCCCTTAAGAATCCATTTTTATGAGGGCAGATTGGAATACTTTTGCTTCTTTCACACTTAACACTTTGGCATTTAAGGACCAAGACAGTCTCATCTACTGTGGCGCAATGATGAAGATTAGGGAATCTAACAAGATAGAAGACAACGACGGCGCGACTACCACCACCACCGCTACTACTACTACTACTACTACTACTACTACTACTACTACTACTACTACTACCACCACCATCACTACCACCACTACCACCACTTTTATTTTTGGGCCTTTTTTTTCTTTTTTGGGTCACACCCGGCACACCCGGCAATGCTCAGGGGTTTCTCCTGGCTCTGCACTCAGGAATTACTTCTGGCGGTGCTCCGGGGACCATATGGGATGCCGGGGATGGATCCCGGGCTGGCCCAGGCCTGCCGCGTGCAAGGCAAATGCCCTACCCGCTGGACTATCGCTTTGAACCACATCCAGTGCTGCTCAGGACTGACTCCTGGCTCTGTGCTCAAGGATTATGGAGGGGAGGGTTGGATTCTAGGTCACCCAGTTTGGCTGTGTCCAAGGCTCCTGCCCTACCCTCAGTACTTGGGGAAACTGACCCAAGACCTCACACACACAAGGGGAAAAGCTCTCCTGCTTTTTCATTTCTTTTTTTCTCATTTAGTTGAGAATTATACAGTACTGAGTCTTGGATCGCCTCTATTGATTCTTTGGGGCTTATCAAAATGTATATTGAATAAAATTTATGACCTTTTGTGGAGACAAAAACTTAAGTAGTAAATTTAATCTAAGAACTAGGAAGTAGTTTAACAAATTAAAAAAATACTGATCTCAGAAATCTAGGGATAGTTTTTCTCCATATGTTGTTAAATATTCTCATTAATTTTTCAAAGGAGGAAAATTTTGATGTCATTTGGATAGATGGAAAATGAAAGAATTTGTTTTCATGAGATTATTGAAATTATTGGAGGGGGTTGAGTATGATTTATTCTCAGATTTTTAAAGTTTGATGTAATTGGATCTTTGGGACATTATCCCTGAAGGATCTGAAGTTTTAAGCCTCTGTATACTGTAGGTGCTAAACTTTAAATTGTTCAGGGACAAGAGGTATTCCCCCAAACAATAGAGAGTTTAAATTTATGTTGTGTTTCAGTTGCTATCCTTTGGCAATTTCGGTTATGGAGATAGCAGCTAATACTTCTGAAGAAATAAATTGCACTATTAATGAACGCTTTAAGCCTAGATGTATTCATATTGTACGTGGCTAATTTTCTGTAGTAGACTACAGAGTGATTTTTGAAATTTTAGGTTGGAGTTTTATAATTGGAGTTATGTCAGGAAATTCAGATGGGAGGATCATTTTTCCTTGGCTACTATTTTAAAACAGTAGAAAATATCCAGTCCCAGTTGGACTGAGTTTTTCATTCTCAAAAATTGTATTTTCTTTACCAAGAATCTTATAAAAATGTCCTTTAAAACAATCTTTACAATAACATGATATTTCACTTAAGTATATAATATTGCAGAGAAATCCTTAAGAAATAGTGTTTTATTGATATAGGACAGTGGGGATTTGGACAGTGGTGATACAGAGAGTGGTGTTCTTAGGAAGGAAGGAAAATGCTCTGGTTGCAGAGAAGTATGGTGCTTAAGATGTTTCCGAATTGTATTTTTCCTTAACTGATAACGCATGAATCTTCAGTGTCAGTTGCTTAAGTAATGATAACTAAAACGAAAGAAAAAGAGAAGGACATCTTAGGCTAGATATGAGATAAAGTGATGAATGGAAGGATAATGTAATGATAATGAAAATTATTGGAAAAGTTTTGTCCCTTTTATAGGGACACAATACAAACGTTTGCCAATGATGTTATTTACATTACCAGAAAATATGCCAGGATTTTTAATTTGGAGAATTGGGAGACGCATGGTGATATTGCCAGAAATTAATAATCTGGGAGAGAATGCCAAGGAGTTTGAGAAAGGGAAGTGAAATGAAAGCTATGAAACTCAGAGATTTTCCTATGAAAGAGCAAAAAGTATGTTGGCAGCTTGCATGTGTAGTTTATTAGTGAAGGGAATTTTAAAGAATATTTGTAATAGAAAAGGAAGAACCAGCGGGAAAGCAAGTTTAAAAATATGGTTAAAGTTGTAAGGTAAGTTTTCATGAATGGTTTTTAGTTAATAATGTGAATGGAAACATTGAAATAAAACAAGTTGTGGTGTTTATATTTTTGTGTTTTGGGGCCATGGTTCTCTCAAGCAGCGCTCAGGGAGGTCTGTGGCCAGTCCTGGTGATATGTGCCTAGACTGCGAAACCATTCATTGCTTGGTTCTAGCTGGGTGGTACTTACTGGTCAGTGCTGATTGAAGCCAGGGAGCACCTGGTGTCTAGGGGGGCCAGGTGTTGCCGGCATTTGAATTCTGAGCCTTGGGCATGCAAGACACATACCCTGTCCATTGCGCTCTTCCCCTCAGAACATTTATAACTGATAAATTCTTAAAATTTAAAGTTACTTTACAATTAAATGGCCTACAATCTTTTGAAATGTACTTTTAGGTAAAAGGGAATTTGATGTCTGAAATTTCTAGATCCTTATGGACGTTAGTGTATATTGAAAGTTTTGTTTGTATATGACTTTTAGAACTCTTTGCTTTCCAAAGTATGGGGCCTCAGTAATGAATGAAACTGTATAGCAAATGTATCACTGTTAAATAAGGTGGTTTTATTTTTAGTGACTTATAAACTGTCTCTTAAATATGGTGGCAGAATGTTTATCTCCAGGGCTACCCACGGCGTCATCATTTTAAAACAAGTGTCCAGGCTTCAGCTATTAGCTGGAAATGATGGATTATTTGTACCAGGAACTTCATAAGTATTCATTTAAAATACATTTATTCCTTTGTCATTCCTCTACTTCTACCAGTTAAGATCATTATTTTTTAAATATTTTATTATACTACCGTGAGATACACAATTACAAAGATGTTCATGTCCGGGTTTTGGTCATACATTGTTTCAGCACCCATCCCTCCACCAGTGCCCATTTCCCACTACCAATGTCCCCGATTCCCTCCCCTCTCCCTTAACCTGCCTCTATGGAGAGTTTTTCTCTCTCTCTCTCTCTCTCTCTCTCTCTCTCTCTCTCTCTCTCTGCCTTATCTTACACAATGTGGATTGCAAAGATCATTATTTTTATTGTAAAAATACTGCTTTTTTCTTTGTGTTCAGTAATTTATTCAATTAAATTCATTATTTTAAAAAATGAATTATTTTTTAAAATAATGAATTTAATTGAATATGAAAAAAATTAATTTTTTTAATTGTAAAAAATCCTACTTTTTTTCTTTGTGTTCAATAATTTATTCAATGCTTCCTAATATTTAAAAAATTAATTACTTTCAAATATCTATTAAAAACCTAATATTTAAAAAAATTAATTACTTTCAAATATTTACCAAGCATAGGTTTTGGACTGTGATCCAAATATTGAATATTTGTTTTCATATTTACTATTTTCTAGATTTTTTTGCAGAAGAAATTTAAAATGTGATCAAACTTGTTCCCAACTCCACTTATTTATTTACTTATCTATCTATCTATCTATCTATCTATCTATCTATCTATCTATCTATCTATCTATCTATCTATCTATCTATCTATCTATCTATCTATCTATCTATCTATCTATCTATCTATCTATCTATCTATCTATCTATCTATCTATCTATCTACTTATTTGTTTGTTTGTTTGTTTATTTATTTATTTATTTATTTATTTATTTATTTATTTATTTATTGGCTTTCTGTGTGACATGTGGCGATGCTCAGGGGTTACTCCTGGCTCTGCCTCAGGAATTACTTCTGATGGTGCTCGGGGGACCATATGGGATGCTGGGGATCAAATCTTGTTTGGTTGTGTGCAAGGCAAATGCCCTACCCATTGTACTATCACTCTGGCCCCATGACCCCCCCACACTTAGATCAACTATGCTTATAAAAACAAGTTTGCGTATGTCTTCCTAACTACATGTTATTCATTTCTGGGTCCCTAGATGAAATGAATGGAGAAGAAAGGAGATGCAAAGAGAAAATCTCACAACGTGGAGCTTTTTTGTCCTGGAAGGATTCTCTAAATACCCAAAGTTAGAGATCGTCCTCTTTGCCTTTAGCCTTGTCTTCTATCTGATAACCCTCTTGGGTAACAGCACTCTTATTTTAATCACTATCCTAAATTCACACCTTCAAACCCCCATGTACTTGTTCCTGGGAAACCTGTCTTTCATGGATATTTGTTACACTTCTGCGTCTATTCCCACTCTCCTGGTGAACTTGCTCTCATCCCAGAAAACCATTCAATTCCCTGGGTGTGCTTTCCAGATGTATCTGTCTCTTGCCATGGGCTCCACGGAGTGTGTCCTCTTGGCTGTGATGGCCTATGATCGTTATGTGGCCATTTGCAACCCACTGAGATACCCCATCATCATGAACCGGCACGCCTGTGTTCAGCTGGCTTCTGTGTCCTGGGTGACAGGCTGTCTGACCGCTGTGCTGGAGACCAGTTTCGCCTTGCAGATGCCCCTCTGTGGGAATCTCATTGATCACTTCACCTGTGAGATTCTGGCCGTGCTGAAGTTGGCTTGTACAAGTTCGCTGCTCATGGACCTGATCATGCTGGTGGTCAGCGTGCTCCTCCTGCCCATTCCAATGCTCTTGATCTGTATCTCTTACGCCTTCATCCTTTCCACTATCCTGAAAATCAATTCAGCAGAAGGAAGAAACAAGGCCTTTTCTACGTGTGGTGCCCATTTGACTGTGGTGATTTTGTATTATGGGGCTGCCCTCTCCATGTACCTAAAGCCTTCGACATCAAACGCACAAGAAATTGATAAAATAATCTCATTGCTTTATGGAGTGCTTACTCCGATGCTGAACCCCATAATTTACAGTTTAAGAAACAAAGAAGTCAAAGATGCTGTTAAAAACTGTTGGGAAAAATACCATTGCATCAAAAACAAGAAGGTTCCTGACTTGGAGCCTGCATTTTTACCCTGGGGTGGGGGCAAGTGTGGCTTGGGGTGGGTCGGGGGTGGAGAATGTTTCTCTTTGCAGAACTCAGCAGAGCAATTCTAGACAAGATGCTCCCCATTGGAAGCCACTGACTTTAACTTAACTCGTAGTTTTACCTTTTAGGTGATGGGTGTATCCAGTGTGATCTCCTGTATCACTGTATCACTTGTCTTCCCGTTGCTCATCGATTTGCTCAAGCGGGCACTAGTAACATCTCCATACCTCCTGTTGCAAGCAAGTGTAGCCCAAGGGCATCTGCTTGCTCCAGGGACAGGAAGAGCCTCAAACCATATCTCAGGTCATGGAATTGAGGTCCATAATTGTTACTAGTTTTTGGCATATCAAATAAAACATGGGTAGCTTGCCAGGCTTTGCCATGTAGGTGATATACTATCAGTAGAAAGCTCTCATCCTGAGCATTTACTGATGAAACTTAATAACTTAAGTGATTTAAACAAATAATTATGGATTAAACTATTTCTGTTTTTTTGGAGAATAAGGGAAACTATTCCCATATTTAATATCACAGGTGTGATCGCCTGTGGCTACTATTACATTCCAGTTTGCATTTTTAAACTTCTTTGGTCTTGTGTGAATAGTTTTGGGTTATAGAATCATAAAAGATTATTTCCAGAAGAAAACTCAGATACATTTAGTCAGTACGCTGGCAACAGAAGAAACGGTGACCATCTATCTGAAATCCTTTCCGGAATGAGGTGGGAGCAGAAGGAAATGGAGACACAGAGATTGACCTTTGCTGTGCAGCTGGAGAACATAGTCATAAAAGCTGACTCACGCGGCACACTGGGGATGCTCCCTTCACCCTCCTTACTTCCTTGTTAGCGTTTGTTCTGCTGCTCCCAGTACCTCCAATCATCCGTCCTCACTCAGAACTCCTGATTAAACCTAATTTTTCCCAAGTAAGGTGTCAGTGCTTGATGATTTGATCAACTCCAACCTTATTTTTTTAAAACACACTGATGCCTCTGTTTATATGTCAGTATAAATAGTGTAACCACCATGTATGAATTTTATTTGATGGTGGCAGGGTGCTCCCTAGAGGTACTCAGAGGCCCAGGTGATACATGGCCAGCTGGGCTTGCAGTTCAATGCTCGGGCCTTTGAATATAGTGCTGCGTGGGCCCGTGTGCCACAGTGACCACTAGGACCATCCCAGTAGTTCTCAGGGGCACATCTGGAGGTGCTTTGTAAGCCACGTGGTGCCATGGATTGGACCTGGCTCAGATGACCCTTCAGACATAATTACTTTTTTGGTTTGTTTCTTTTTTCCCCATTTGATTATTTTACTTTACTAGGATTCTTATTATTTTGTACTTCTTAAAAAATATTTTATTATACGCCCGTGAGATATACAATTACAAAGATGTTCATAAGATGTTCATATTTGGGTTTCAGTCATACAATGTTCCAGCACCCATCCCTCCACCAGTGCCCATTTCTCACCACCAATGTCCCCGATTCTCTCCTGTCTCCCCTAGCCTGCCTCTGTGGCAGGTTCTTTATCTCTCTCTCTCTCTCTCTCTCTCTCTCTCTCTCTCTCTCTCTTCCTTCCCTTACACATTGTGGATTACAATACATACATTTAGAGGTTGTACTTTTTTTTTTTTTTTTTTTTTTGCTTTTTGGGTCGCACCAGGCGATGCTCAGGGGTTACTCCTGGCTCTGCACTCAGAAATTACTCCTGGCGTTGCTCGGGGGACCATATGGGATGCCGGGGATCGAACCCGGGCCGGCATAGTGCCGGCCGCGTGCAAGGCAAACGCCCTACCCGCTGGGCTATCGCTCCGGCCCCTAGAGGTTGTACTTCTACATTATGTCATGGCATTCATTCAGTAAACCAGTGATCCTATCAGCTTTTTATTGTTTTGGGCCATATCCAGTTGTGCTAATGGCTTACTCCTGCTCTTTGTCCAGGGATCACTTTATAGAGGTGCTCTGGCAGGAATGAAGTTGGGTTTGGCCCCATGCAAGGCAAGCACCTTAACCCCTGTATTATCTCTCCAGACCATTTATTATCTATAAACTAATTAACTTTGGAAGATGAAACACTTGTGAAAATGATGAAGGAGAAACCAGGCCAATAATATATATTGCTTCATAAATGTATAATACGAAGACAATATTTATGTTAGTTGCCTTAACTATTTTGTTTGTATAAAATATTGCTTTTACAAATGCAGATGCTGGATCTCAACTCCCGTGTATGCCAATTTAGTAGCTCTTGTTGTGGTCCTGATAATATGCACATATATTAGCTCTCTAAGAAATTCTGATGTAGGTTATTAGATAACATACTGTGGGAGATGCTTTCTAGAAAAAGAAGCTTTTTCTAGAAGAAAAGCTGGATTAGTTCTTACTTCTCACTTCTTTCCTTTTCTTTCTAATCTTTCTGTGTCCCTGTATACCTTTTCACTTTTCTACTTCTATTTCTAGACTGGGAAAAGGATTTTGAGTGCATACAGATTAATCCACTTGAAAATTTCAAAATGTGAAAACCTGACAAATTTTAGTATTTGATTTTTAGTTTTGAGTTATTTAACTCTTGAGTGATCCTCTTAAATTTCAGACTGTTACATATTCTTGGGTGTGTATCCACATATAAAGAGTTTGAAATAATCATATAGCAGTATTTTGGTGATGGAGCAGGGGAAATATATTTAATTAAATAACGTGAGATACACAGTTACAAAGTTGTTCATCTACCTATTCACAAGGGATAAATTTGATATCAGAGATTTTAAATAGCTGTTTATTTTCTATTGTATTTTGTTTTGGTAGGGGCCACACCAAGAGATTCTCAAGGCTTACTCCAGCCCTGTGCTCTGGGGACCTTATGTGGTGCTGGGGGCATTGAACTTGGATAGACCATGTGTCAGGCAAGAGGGTTATCTGCTTCTATAACTTGACTATTGTTTCTCTTAAACTTATATCACAGTGCTCTGATATTTTCTTAATTACTTTTTAAAAAAAATTTCCCCCCATCTTCTATGCATTATTGACAATTCCCTGTGTCCTATCTCTGAGTACATTAACTTTTCCCTCTGGGCTTGTCACTCTCTGCTTTTGAGGTCTCTCAGTGAAAGGGACTCTCATTCATTGTTGGTGGGGATGCTGACTGGTCCAGGCTTTTTAGAGAACAATATGGGCATTTCTCAAAAAAATTAGAAACTGAGCCTCCGTATGACCCAGCAATACCACTTCTGGGAGTATGCCCCTGGGTTTCAAAAACATAGTAGAAATGCCATTTGCACTTCTGCTTACTGAAAAATTTCTTAAAGTTGACATTAGCAAACTAAGAAGTAAAGGCCATTGGATTAGCATGGGAATGAAGATGGAGGTGACACCTGGGTGTCAAAATGTTTTTTTCTATTGTTTCTTGCTCAAATCCTCAGGCAACCTTGAAAAGACAGTGGGTGCCCCAAGTAGCAGTGACTGAATAGGTGTCTAAAATGGACGGGAAATAACACCCTTAATGCAGAGGAGAGGAGCACATTGCTTTTTTTTTTAAAGTATATTATACCACCGTGAGATACACAATTACAAAGATATACAATTAAAAAGTTCATATTTGGGTTTTGGTCATACAGTGTTCCAGCACCCATCCCTCCACCAGTGTCCATCTCCCACCACCAAAGTCCCTGGTTCCACTCCCCCCTCCCCAGCCCGCCTCCATGGAAGGTTCTTTATTTCTTTCCCTTTCTTTCTCTTTCTCTTTTCCTTCCCTTCCAGACTATGGATTACAGAACATACATTTAAGGGTTGTCATGTGTATCTTTTTGCCTGTATTTAATGCTCAGTTCTAGGTTGGTATTAGTACTTTCGACAATTGAACACATTGCTTTTTGTCCCCTCATCATGTGCTACTTTGAGACAGAGGCAGACATAAGATATGTACGCAGGGAAGGGGAGATAGTACAGGAGTGATTGCTGAGCATAACACTAAGAGGAAGCCCTGAGCACCATGAGTGTGGCATAAAGACAAAACAAGACAAAAAGATGTGCAACAATGAGGGAAAATAAAAAAGTCTTGTGTTTTCTTGCTACAAATCCCCCAAAGTGAGAAGTTTTTTTTACAGTTGGAAAAATATAGCTAAATTAAATAATGTGGTGGGCCCAATTACAGAATATACACTGCATTGGAGGAATTAGTGGTGAACATAGCCACCTTTCAGAATATAGACTCTGTAAGAATGCCTATAAGCTTTCAGACAGATCAACAGAATCTCCCAATCTTCACAACATAGATAAAAATGTCTAAAAAAGTCCTCAAGTCTGGGTCAGAGAGATACTATAGCAGTTTAGTTGCTGGTGCTTGCCTTGCATGAAGCCTAGCTGGGTTCAATCCTTACCATGCCATATAATCTCCTGAGCACCACCATGAGTGCATTCCCAAGTGCAGAGCCAGTAATAACCCTGAGTATTGCCAGGTATGTCTCCCACATCCCCCTAAAGTCTTCAAGTCTGTAAAACTAAAAATAGTCTTCCATTTGTTCTCTAAGAAAAAATATGACTCCATGATGAAGGCATTTGTTTCATCTCACAGTATGAACTTTACACAAAGGCGTTTCCTCGAGATAACTGTGGCACTTTAGGAACAGATGTATACATTCCATTTTGTCATAAATATTTTGCAATAAATAGAGAAGCCTATTTCAAGCCCAGGTATGCTTGAACCAGAGACACAGATGCACAGGGCAGAGCTGCTACCGGCTCTCCCTGTGCTTGGCTGATCATGAGGTGTCTGGGAGGGAGGGAGGGGTGGGTTCTGGCCTGGCTAGCTATACCAATAGAGCCTTGGAAGAAGCGAGAAGAACCCCCCCCCACCCCCTGCACCATGATGGCAGCCATTTTCAACATCTGGACTCCACAGTTCATCAGAGCTCCACCCAAGAGAGAAGCTGATCTCAAGCCTCCCCTCCCCCTGCTCACTAGAGCCCCACCCTAGAGAGAAGGCTATTTCAAATTTCAAGCCCAAGGCAGAGATGCTACTGGCTCTCCTGCAGGCAGCTGGTTTGTGGTTCATCAGTAAATGAATGAACTGAGAGGCTACCTACTACTGAGAATTCCACTGCACACCAGAGCCTGGCAAGTTATCCATGCAGTATTCAATATACCAAAAACAGTAACAATAATAGACCTCATTCCCATGATCTGAATGAACTGTTTGAGACTCTTCATGTTCCTGTAGTGAGCAGATGCCCTTGGGCTACACTAGCACGTGACAGGTACGGGATGAATGGAGATGTTACTGGTGCCCACTCGAGCAAATTGATGAACAACAGGAAGACAAGTGATACAAGACAAGTGGTTAAAAACATGTGCTCAAGGGCCAAGATTTAATAACATTATCTTTTTACTGCTTCATCAGTATTTCTAAAGTGTGGACCTTTCCAGTGGTGCTTGGGGTACCAGCAGTCACTCTTGTCAGGCTTGGTTAGGCTGTGTGGACCTGATGGCTCTGTTGTCAAACCCATGATGCCATGTTCTGGATGCTTGGAGTTGCTCAGGGCCCACCAGGGCTACAGTGATGCTTAGGGTGCCCACAGGGTATGAGGGATTAAAATTCCCCTCAGAATCAGTTTTTGTTTTGGGTCCACAATTGGCAATGCTCAGAGTTTACTCCTGACTCTGGGCTCAGGGATCACTCCCACAGGGGCTGCCAGGGATCGAACCCAGGCTGGCTGTGTGCAAGAGAAACACCCTACCCACTGTACTATCTCTCTGAAATTGCATTTTAAAAAATAAGTGCCTTGGGGGCCAGAGCAATAGCACAGTGGATAGGGAATTTGCCTTGCACAGGGCTGACCTGAGTTTGATCCATGGCATCCCATATGGTCCCCGAGCACCACCAGGAGTAATTCCGAGTGAAGAACCAGGACTAAGCCCTGAGCGTTGCTGGGTGTGACCCCAAAAAGAAAAAAATAAGTGCCTTGTAATAAAGAATCACTGTATCACTGTATCCCCGTTCATCATCGATTGGCTCGAGCGGGCACCAGTAACATCTACATATGTCCTGTCTCATGCTAGTAGAGCCCAAGGGCATCTGCTTGCTCCAGGAACATAGAGAGCCTCAAACTATTCCATCAGGTCATGGGAATGAGGTCTAAAATTGTTACTGGTATTTGGCATAGTGGTTATTAATACAGTTCATTGGTAGTTATTTATATCAAAAGTCTAACAGTTTCATTCATCACTATTTCACTTGATCACTTGAATCCCATTATTCATCAATTTGCTCAAGCGGGCATCAGTAACATTTCCATTGGACCCTATCACATGCCAATGTAGCCCAATGACATCTGGTTGATTCAGGAATATGAAGAGCCTCAAACCGTTCCTTCAGGGTCTTGACAAGGAAGTCTGACCATCTTGTGGGTGGCGTCCACGTGATCTTTTGACATCCCGTGGGATCCAGTCGGTAACAGCTCTAGTCCAGTGGTCATCTGCAAATCGCATTACATATCCAGCCCATCTGATTTTCGATGCCTTGGCAAACGAGACAGCATTCCTGATTCTGGAATAGCGACGGAGGTCAGAACATCAGATTCCTTCTTTCATTTGAGTGAGGTGTGATATTCCAAGCATAGCTCTTTTGATTCCTCTCTGGGAGACCCGAATAGCATTCTCATCCCTGCTTTCATAGGGCCCAGGTCTCTGAGGCGTATGTTAATGCAGGGAGAACGGTGGAATCAAAGAGATGTGCCCAGAGCCGGAGGTTCTTTGTCCTTTTAGCTATTTCTTCGATGCCTTTGAAGGCACTCCATGCCACTCTCTTCCTCCTGCGCAGCTCAGGTTTTAGGTCGTTCATCATGTTGACTTCTCGACCTAGGTACGCATAACTGCTGCATTCAGACATGTTTGTTCCATTGAAAGTGAAACATTTTCGTCATCAGCACAGTGGAAGAGTTGATGTTTGAATTCTAAGGAAAATAGTTTTGTGCTCTTGGAGACAATAGTTTCTTCTCCAAGAGACTGTTCCCCTATAGGTCTCCTGGACAAGAGGAGACCTATAGGGACTGACATTCCAGAAATATTAATTGTCTACTGTTACTATTACAAATCACAGCGAACTTAGTGGCTGCAACAACAGAAGTTTGATAGTTCTGAAATCAGATGTCTGGCATAAATCTCAGAAAGCTAAAATCAAGGCGTGGGTCTTGTTGCTTTCCTTCCTTAGGAACTGGGTGGCATCATTTCCTCGTCTTTACTAACTTTTGAAGCTGCCCATATTTTTTTAGCTCAAGACCTATTAAGGACTAAATTAAGCCCTACCCCAATTTATTGTTGAAACCCCTGAACCCAAGGTGACTGTACTTCATAGGCTCTTTCAAAAATATTTAATATAAAATAGAAAAATGTAACATATAGTCATTTAAATGTGGAAGCCTCAGGAAAACAACTGTGTTAGAAATTTGATCTGCTATAATAACTGCCTCATCTATAAATATGGCTTATATAATAGTAATTTCAGTTTAACGTTATACGCTTTGTGTAAAAGATAATTTCAATTTAGGCCCATGTGGCATAATAGCAATTGTAGATTAAGGGAGGGGGCAATGTTGTTGACAGTGAGTGGTCTTTTATATTTCTTCACTGATTTTACTTTCTTAATGAAAAGAAAAAAATATTCTTTTGATTAAAAATGTAGGTTCATAGCATGTTTAAAAATGTGATTAAGGTTAAATGAGGCCAAAGGGTGGGGTGCTAATACAATGGGCTTGGTGTCATTCTGAGAAGTGGGAGAGAGTCTAGGTCTGTGAAGGAACAGAAAAAAAGTTCATGTGAAGACACAGTGAGGAGATGGACAGATACAAGGCAGGAAGAGAAGACTCACCCGGAGCTCACCAGAAACCAGTCTTGCTGGCCCTTTGATTTTGTTTGTTTTTGCTTTTGCTTTTTTGGACCACATCTGGCTGTGACCTCTCCTGGTGATGCTCAAGCAACCCCCCCGACCTATTTATCTTGCCCTCTCTGGCCTCTTATATTAGACTTACAACATGCAGTACTGGGGGAGAACAAATGTCTGTTGTTTCAGAATGTTTTCAACCATTTTCTGGCCATGTCTATGACTGATGTTGGTTTTAGGTGTAACAAGTTAGGAAAACTAATGGTTAAACCAGCCAGTATATACATTTTATTAAGGTAGCCTAAGCAGTTTAATTCATGACCTCTTCCTTCATATTCAATACCAGTACAGATTAATCACATCTTTCTCACACTGCATTACTCTTATTTCTGCTATTTCATATTTTTCTGTGACTCTCTTATCTTTCATGTTTCTGTTTTGGTGCTGTGTGCCTGGTACATGCTGAGAATGGAACCCAGCACACTTCTATTTTTAAGAATCCTTAAATCCTTAATGTTATTACATTGGTACAAGATGGATAATCTTTCTAGTGCCAGCTACCTAGCTCCATCTGTAGCTTCAATCTGCTTGTTAGGGAGTCTAATTTATTCACAAGTTCTAAGGATTGGGACATGGTCATGTTTGGACCATTATCTTTCTACACATCTTGATTTCAAAATCCTTGCTTTGGAAAATGGAAAGAGACCATTTATATTTCTGGACATTGATGCTGAGCTTGCTCCAGTACATAAAGACTAAGAATGAGCCTGCACTTTGTCAGTGTGGCTGGTTATGAATCTCAAAGGAAAGGATTAATCTATGGGTTTCAACATTTCTCTTCATGGTGACTATGGAAACATCCCTTATTTGTATCCTCAGATTGTATCTGCATGTACTATTTGGAAGAGGAGATCTTCAACAGCGGGCACAGCTCCACATTGACTATGAATTATGAACCATGGACTACTATAGTAGGAAAATCAAGCTGAAATCTTGGAACTTTCTTTATCTACAAATGATTATATGAAAAGGTGTATTGCATTTCTAGTAGAATCATAGAAGTTAAAGCCATCAACAGACACCTGGAAGATTTAAGGGTAGTGGTTTCTAGACAGAAAGATTTTGGGGAATGAAATGAATTAAGTTATAGTTACTTTTATGGTGATTTTAATGGGCACTACTTTCCCATAAGTCTTTTTTAAAAAATTTTTATTTTTTACAATTACAAAGATATACAGTTTAAAAGTTCATATTTGGGTTTTGGTCATACAGTGTTCCAGCACCCATCCCGCCACCAGTGCCCATCTCCCACCACCAACGTCCCCGGTTCCCTCTCCCTCCCCCAGTCCTCCTCCATGGCACGTTCTTTATTTCTTTCCCTTTCTCTCTCTTTGTCTTTTCCTTCCCCTCCAGATTATGGATTGCAGAACATACATTAAAGGGTTGTCATGTGTATCCTTTTGCCTCTATTTAATGCTCAGTTCTAGGTTGGCATTAGTACCCTCGACAATTGTTAGCACACTGTTCCATTTTCTGTCTTACCTAGCCTCTGACTCCCACATGTTTGTGATAATTTCCACCTTGGTCAAGACAAAAATCAGATAAAAATGGATTAAAGATCTCAATATCAGACTTGAATCCATAAAGTACATTCAAGAAAATATAGGAAAAACCCTCCACGACATTGAAGCTAAAGGCATCTTCAAACATCACTAACAAAGCAACTAGAAGAAAAGATAAACATATGGGACTACATGAAACTAAAAAGCTTCTGCACCTCAAAAGAAACAGTGACTAAGATACAAAAACAGTCCACAGAATGGGAAAGAATATTCACCGAATACCCATCTGATAAGGGGTTAATATCCAGGATATATCAGGCACTGGTAGAACTTTACAAGAAGAAAACAAACAACCCCATTAAAAATGGGGGAGAAGAAATGAACAGAAACTTCAGCAAGGAAGAAATTCGAATGGCCAAAAAAACATATGAAAAAATCCCATAAGTCTTTTTATACTGAAGAGTTGGTAGCTTCTCTCCCCACCTCCTGTGCAACAATGTGAGAACAGGAAACCATCAGCTTTCACGTAGCTAACCCAGCAGCCCACCTTTCTCAGCTTACCTCTGACTTCCCTGCTAGTTCTCACGCCTGCTTCACAGATGTGAGACGGAAAATTGGTTTGTAGCTTTTTCTTTACTTCCCTGGTGATTTTTATGTTAATGCATTATTATTTATTTCTTCATTAATTTATTTACTCAATAGCTATTTACTCTTTAATATCTAATGAATGAGAGATTGTCTGGGTGTCATGGGTTCTACAAAAAAAACAGCAAAGCATGTTTCTTTGGCCTGTAAGCTTGAAATCTAATAGAAAAGTCATGCGTGGAAATATTTAAAAATGATTACTTCCTATGACATTGTGTATGTCTTATCATGTGGTTAACATGGTGACCACAAATTTCAGTTGTTTATTTGTCTTTGATATATGTATTTCTG
The DNA here is from genome assembly GCA_021461705.1 of Cryptotis parvus. Classification (NCBI taxonomy): domain Eukaryota; kingdom Metazoa; phylum Chordata; class Mammalia; order Eulipotyphla; family Soricidae; genus Cryptotis; species Cryptotis parvus. The sequence continues at coordinate 28,784 of JAJIBD010000537.1, forward strand.
GTCTTAGAGAATGATTTAGAAGGTGGTGTATCCTTTTCTGTTTCTTTTTTGAGACGTGTAAGAGGATTGGTATTCATTATTGTGTATGTGTTTTGCCAGGGATAGGGTAGTTCAGTGGTGAGTGCTTGACTGCATGTGTGAAGCGGCCCTGGACTTAGTCTCTGGCACAGCAAAAAAAAAAATCTTATATACACGTGTAATTGAATCACCATGCAATAGACCATTACAAAGCTATTTATGATTGGGTTCCACCCCGCCCCCCACACACACACTCACAACCTCCCTCTACTTATCTGCTCATATTTTGAAGAGTTCATTGCTATAGTTCTTTGGTTCTTGGTACTTTTATGAGATTTTGTTTTTGATTTAATATCCTTACTAGTTGTGAATAGCTCCATATTTTATATTTCTTCTTGGGTCTTTCTCTTCTTCTTGGGTCAACGGTTTGAGATTCTTCATATTCCTGAATCAACCAGATGCCATTGGGCTACATTGGCACGTGATAGGGTCCAATGGAAATGTTACTGGTGCCTGCTCAAGCAAATCGATGAATAACGGGATTCAAGTGATCAAGTGAAGTGATCTTGGGTCAATTTTGATTTTCTTCCTGTGTTTCCAAGGTGGAAAAGAAGAAAACTCAACTGCCCTCTTTGAGTAGAATGGCATTTTCTAGGTCCCTGGAAGTGACTGGTGTATGCTTAAACAATGTTTAGACACTTCATTTGTATTTTTTGGTAACCGTCTTATTTCATGTATAATGTCTTCAGAGTTTATCTTTATTGGAACATGTGGCAGAACTTCCTTAATTATTACTTTTTCTTTTTTTTTTTCGCAGAGTTTAACATTAAACCCTGGTTTTCCACCCTGCAACACCACTGAGATACATCACCAGCCTGAAATCCCTATTTTCTTGGTCCCTAAGGATTGCTGTTGTGCTATTATTTGTACTTTCTTTATCCATTCATCTCATGATGGACATTTGAATTAATTGCACCTCTTGACTGTGTGAATAATTCTGCAGTGGACTGGCTGTGTAGGAATGTCTTTAGATGCTCCTTTAGTGTTTTTCCTCCTTTCAATTCTTTTGGAATAAGTTTCTACAAGTGAGAATGCTGAATTGTATAGTGTGTGTGTATCTGTGTGTGTCTGTGTGTTGGGGACCAAATTCAGGCACCAGTACATCTAAGCCATGCACTCTACCAGTGAACTACATGCCAGGATCAGTAGTTCTATTACATTTTTTTTCTTTTGGTTCACACCCAGCAATGCTCAGGCATTACTCTGCCCTCAGGAATTACTTCTGGTGGTGCTCAGGGATCAAACCTGGGTTAGGCGCATGCAAGGTCCTACCTGACTGTCCTATCACTCTGTCCCCTTGAAATTTCTTTTTTTTTGAGAAATCTTCGTGCTGTTTTCCAAAGTAGCTGTATTATTACTTCCCAGCATCAGTACCCAAAGGTTTTAATTTCTCCAGATCTCCAAACACTTATTGTTATTATTATTTATTTAATTTTTCCTTTTTTAATTAAGCATTTTATTATACCGCCGTGAGATATACAATTACAACGTTGTTCATGTTTGGAGGTTTTGGTCACATAGTGTTCCAGCACCCCGCCTCCACCAGTGTCCATTTCCCACCACCAATGTCCCCAATTCCCTCCCCCCAACCATCGCCTGCCTAAATGGCAGGTTAATTATCTCTTTTCTCTCTCCCCTCTCTCTCTCTTCCTTCTCTTACACATTGTGGGTTGCACTACGCACACTTAGAAGCCATCATGTGCATTTTTTTGCCTATATTTAGTGCTCAGTTCTATGCTGGTATCAGCCCTTTCGACATTTATTCACACATGTTCCCTTCCTAACCTCTGACTCCCACACGCTTGTGGTAATTTCCACTTTTGGTAAGATCACCTGATATATTTATGTCATGCAAATGAATGCATTCATTCTATGTCTCTCTCTTTCCTTCTGACTAATTTCACTCAACATGATCCTTTCCATGTCCATCCATTTATAGGCAAATTTCACTAACTTCATTTTTCCTTCACCTGATATATTTATGTCATGCAAATGAATGCATTCATTCTATGTCTCTCTCTTTCCTTCTGACTAATTTCACTCAACATGATCCTTTCCATGTCCATCCATTTATAGGCAAATTTCATAACTTCATTTTTCCTAACAGCTGCATAGTACTCCATTGTGTAGATATACCACAGTTTCTTTATCCAGTCATCAGTTCTCGGGCATACTGGTTGTTTCCAGGTTCTGGCTATTGTGAATAGTGCTTCTATGAAAATAAAAGTGCGGATTGTGTTTCCGCTGTGTGTTTTTGGCTTCCCAGGGTATATTCCTGTCGGGAGCACCACCGGGTCCCCGACAGTGCTGGGAAGTGAGTTCCCTTCTACCTCCGGCCTCGCGGGAATGGATGAAGACTCAGGAATCCGATGCAGTTTTAAAAGGGCTTTACTATCACAGGTTCCAATATACAATCCAAGAGAAGGGAAAACCTCCAGACTCTGGGTTCCCGGCTAGGCCCCAGTCAGGTGTAGGCCAAAATGGCTGCCACCACGTGTTGAGGCCCAACAGAGAATGGAGAGGATGGAGAAGCTAAACACCAAAGGAAGCTGAAATGGCAAAAGGGGGTAAAAAGAGAGATCTTCTTTCTTCTTGCAGCTTATTTTATAGCTAGAAATCCGCCCAAACTCCCCAGCCCAGCCCATTCTGGGCTGGGCTATCTAGAGATGAAAACAGGAAAATAGCTCTATAGAATGTAGCAACTTCAGGAGACCATCTGATTGTTTACAAGGACCCAGAGCTAATTAAAAGCCTCCTAGCAGAGCTGGGAGAAGCTATAAGCTAAATGTAACTCCCCTGGCAGGAAGGATCAAATGCCCTCAAGTAATTTCTCCCAGCACCTCACCTAATATCTTAAGCCAATATCTGCCTGGAATTGCCTTTATAGGGTAGAGAAGGGGGTTTCTGGGATGACATGTCTCTGTACCAAAGACTAATACTAATGCCAGTTAAATATTTCTCCAAGCCTTCACAAGAGTCTCGTCTACTTCACGGTAGTTTTGTATTTTAGTTGTCTTTGAGTTATCAGGGGAGCCATGCTTGCTTGCTTGGAGGCAAACAGCATTTCTCTCTGGTCTAATTACTTAGGGATCCTACGTGGCCAGGCAAATATGCTGGTAAGATCTAGTTAGTCCCATGATGATTGTGGTAGCATGGGAGAATATTTATACCAGCCAGTACAGAATACATGGTCAGATAAGACTGCTACATTCAGACTATCCCCCTATCTATGAAGTGACCTGCAGGAGACAATCCAGGGCAGATGCAGAGGCCTAGGCTTTTAGGTGTCCTGCAACACATTTTGATCTGATTTTTGTGCAAGGTGTTAGACACAGGTCCAAATTCATTTTTTACATGTAGTTGTCCAGTTTTCCCAGCACAACTTGTTGAAGAGCCTTTCCTTACTCCAGTCTGGACTCTTTGCACCTTTATCAAAGATTAACTGATCATATCTTTGAGGGTGGGTGTCAGAATACTCAACTATATTCCATAGGTCCACAGGTCTGTTTTTATTCCAGTGCCATGCTGTTTTAATTACTGCTGCTTTGTAGTACAGTTTGAGGTTGGGAAAGGTGATGCCTCCCATCTTCTTCTTCTCAAGGATTGCTTTAGCTATCCATGGGAGTTTGTTATTCCATATGAATTTCAGGAGTGTTTGGTCAATTTCTTTAAAGAATGTCATGGGTATCCTTATAGGAACCACATTGAATCTGTACAAAGTTTTAGGGAGTATTACCATCTTGACAATGTTAATTCTCCGCATCCATGAGCAGGGAATGTGTTTCCATCTCCCTCGTGTCCTCTTTTATTTCTTGAAGCAGTGTCTTGTAGTTCTCTTTGTATAGGTCCTTTACACATTTCATTAAGTTGATTCCTAGGTATTTGATTTTCTGTGGCACAATTGTGAATGGAATCGATTTCTTAATATCCCTTTCTTCTCTTTCGTTATTTGTGTATAGGAAAGCCACTGACTTTTGGTATTGATTTTTGTACCCTGAACTCTACTATACATATCTATTGTTTCCTAAGAGATTTTGGGTCAAGAGTTTAGGGCTCTCTAAGTATAATATCATGTCATCTGCAAATAATGATAGCTTGATTTCTTCCCTTGCCTATCTGGATGCCCTTAATGTCCTTTTCTTCTCTGATTATATGGCGGTACTTCCAGTACTATATTGAATAAGAGAGGTGAGAGAGGGCAACCTTGTTGTGTTCCTGATAAAGGAAGGCTTTCAATTTTCCCCCATTGAGAAGGATACTCGCTGTGGGCTTTTGGTAGATGGCTTGACTATCTTGAGGAAGCTTCCTTCAATTCCCATTTTCTGGAGGGTTTTAATCATGAATGGGTGCTGGATCTTATCAAATGCTTTTTTCTGCATCTATCAATAGGACCATATGGTTTTTATTTTTTCTCTTATTGATATGATGTATTATGTTGATTAATTTTCGAATGTTGAACCATCCTTGCATTCCTGGGATGAATCCTACTTGGTCATGATGTATGATCTTTTGATGATTCTTTGGATTCTGTTTGCTAGTATTTTGTTGAAGATCTGAGCATCTGTGTTCATCAAGGAGATTGAACACAGATGGTCTGTAATTTTTGAAACTGGATTGGTCTGTAATTTTCCTTCTTTGTGTTGTCTCTCCCTGCTTTGGGTATCAGGGTGATATGTGCCTTGTAGAAGCTGTTATTATTATTTAATAGTAATCATCCTGATAGTTGTAGCTTTAACTTAGCAGTTCTCTAATGTTGTTACTTATCATTGTGATTTTTGACTTCCTTTTCTAATAATTAGCTAAATTGAGCATGTTTTTCTATAATTTTTGCACATTTGAATGTCTCCTAGAGAAATGTCTAGTGAAGCATTTTTCCATTTTATTGGCTCTACTATGCTCCTTGGTTAAATTATGAATTATTTAATATGAGAGTGTCCTGGCTCTTTCTTAATTTTTATAAAATTAAGACATTATTATTATTACTTTTTTACAGTTCCATTAGATTTATAACAAAAAATTGGGCAGGCGGATGTACTGGAAATTTCTCCTTGGATGCCCCTAAAGTCACCACCATTTTTGCATTCTCAAAAAGTGTAGAATATTTGTTATAGTTGAACCTACAATTTATAGAACAATTAAAAATTATTTTTATTATACCACCGTGAAATATACAATTACAAAGATGTTCATGTTTGGGTTTCTACTACAGTGTTCCTGCACCCATCCCTCCACCAGTGCCCATTTTCCACCACCAATGTCCCCTGATTCCCCCACCCTCCCCCAGCCTGTCTCTATGGCAGGCACCTCTCTCTCTCTCTCTCTCTCTTTTTTCTCTCTCCCTCTCTCTTACACACTGTGGCCTGCAATACATACATTTAGAAGTCATCATGTATATCCTTTTGCTCAGTTCAATGCTAAGTTCTAGGCTGGTATCATTATTTCCAACAATTATTAGTACACTGTTCCTTTCTCTGTCTTACCTAACCTCTGAGTCCCACACACTTGCAGTAGATTCCACCCTCTGACAAGACCTCCTGATCCATGTATTGTCTGACCTTGGATATTGGTATCATACTATTTTTTTATATCCCACAAATAAATGCAGTCATTCTATATCTGTCCTTTTCCCTCTGGCTAATTTCACTCAGAATGATCCTCTCCATGTCCATCCATTTATAGGCAAATTTCATAACTTTGTTTTTTCTAACAGCTGCATAGTATTCCATTGTGTAGATGTACCACAGTTCTCTTTATCCAGTCCTCTATTCTCCGCACTCTGGTCATTTCCAGATTCTGGCTATTGTGCTATGAACATAGAAGTGTAGATGGTGTTTCGCTGTGTGTTTTTTGGCCTCCCAGGGTATATTCCCAGGAGTGAATTGCTAGGTCAAATGGGAGCTCAATTTCTAGATTTTGGAGGAATGTCCATATTGTTTTCCAAAAGGATGTACCAGTCAATATTCCTACCAACAAAGAATGAGAGTCCCTTTCCCCCTAATCTACGCACAGCACTGTTGTTCTTGCTCTTTTGATATGTGCCAAGTTCTGTGGTGTGAGATAATATCTCATTGCTGTTTTGATTTACATCTCCCCTGATGATTAGTGATGATCAGCATTTTTTCATATGCCTTTTGGCCATTCTAATTTCTTCTTGTGGAAGTTTCTGCTCTTCTTCCTCCATTTTTGATGGGGTTGACTGTTTTCTTTTGTAAAGTTCTACCAGTGCCCGATATATCCTGGATATTAACCCCTGATAAGGATGGGTCTCTTGTCACTTGTCTTCCCGTTGTTCATCTATTGCTCTCGAGTGGGTACCAGTAATGTCTCATTTCTCTGGGAATGAGGTCCATTATTATTACTGTTTTTGCATATCGATGGGTATTAGGGAATATTCTTTTTCCCACCCTGTGGAGGTCTTGTATCTTGGTCACTACTTCTTTTGAGGTGAAGCAGCTTTTTAGTTTCATGTAGTCCCATTTGTTTATCTTGCTTCCAATTGTTTGTTAGTGGTGTTTCATCTTTGAAGATGCCTTTAGCTTCAATGTTGTGGGGGCTTCTCCTATATTTGATAGAACAAATTTGATTAATACTTGGGTAGATCCTGAGGAAAGCCATGTGTAAAATTACCATACAGCCCCCAAATGTTCTCATATTATAGTTTCTTCACAGTTTAAGTAGGTAGTTTTGGGTACCATATGTGAACCCTAGGCCTTATACTGGTTCCACACTGGTCCAGTCCCATAATGCTCATGCTCGTCAAGTTTTATGCTGTCAGTGCTCTTTGGTCAGTCCCCTACAATGTTGGTGTCCAGTGCTTTCAGTTCCTGCTAGCCCTCTTCTTTGTTCTCCATTTGTAGGCATGTGTGTGACAATTGCTACTTTTCTTACCATCTTCCGGTACAGATCTGAGGGTCAAAGAGGAACTGTCCTGTGACATTTTTATGCCCTTAGTTAATCTCTCTAGTCCAGACCTATTCCTGCTCGCCTGTGTCCCCATTGAAAGGTAAAATTTAGGAATGACCAGCTAGGTACAAGAATATGTGGTAACCCTCTTCCCTCCACTTTCACTGTCGCCACTGAAACAGAATACTGACTCTCAAATTCTATAATTTAGCCGCTGACATTTATTCATGGGTGTATATATATATTTAAAAATTTGTGTTATACCACTATAGATATAAACAGAGCATGCAAAGCTATGTCCGCGGGTTTTGGTCATACATTGTCTCAGCTCCATCCCTCCACCCAGTGCCCATTTCCTACCACCAATGTCCCTACCTCCCCTCCCCTCTCTAGCCTGCCTCTATGTGTGAGTTCCTGATCTTTTCTCTTTTCTTTCTCCCTCTCTCTCTCTCTCTTTCTCTCTCTCTTTCTCTCTCTTTTTTCTTTTACACACTGTGGATTGCTATACATACATTTAGAGGGTTATCATATGTAGCCTTGGTGCCTCTATTCAATAACCTAGCTCTAGGCTGGTATTATCACTCACAATTGAAAGCACACTGTTCCCTTCTCTGTCCCATCTAACCCTCCGAACTCCTAGATGCTTGTGTAACTCCACTCTTTGAAAAGATAGCCTCCTGATCCATGTTTTCTGGATCTTGATATTGGTATTAATATGTATATATATATATAGTATCTACATATTTATGTCATGAAGTAAAAGCAGTCATTTTATATCTGTCTTTTCCTTCCTGGCTCACTTCACTCAACATGATCCCCTCCTAACTATTCATTTTAGGCAAAATTCATAACTTCATTTTTCTCAATAGCTGCATAGTATTTTAGAGTTTGGTAAAAAGGATTTCATTAGCTGAATGTATACATGAAGTCACCACAATAATTTCATGTAGATATGAAAACTTCATATGGTTATAAAGGTAACGACAGTAAATATCTTATAATATTATTCCTTGTCTCCTTTTTGAGAACTTTGAACTACTTCTACCCCCTAGCTCCCATATTTTATTATTTCTCATAAATAGCATAGAGACCATAATTATCTGTGAGGCACTCTTCTAGCTCCTCTAGGACATTTTTTGAGAGGAAACTTTTCTTACTAATAAATCTCAATTGGATTTTTTGAAACTCATTCCCTAATCTATTGCCAACCCTTGGACAGAGTCCCATAGTAAATCTTATTTAAGTTAAGGAGGTACTTCCAGAGAGTCTGGGCCATTTGGGCCTCCCAAGCTGAAATGAAGCCCAATGAAACCTAAGTTGCCCCAGGGCGGCTGTAGAACTAGTTGTGACTTGTGTAGTGGGAATCATGGAACAATCAAGGAACTTCAGAGAAACTAAAGAGAAAAAAAACACTGTTGTCTTGGATTACGTATTTGTTAATAAAAGTAGTGCTTTTTCTAATTGAGAGCTAGTGAATACAGCTGGTTCTCCCAAAGCGCTGTGGGATGATTTTCCGAGGGAGTGGAGCGTCTGAAATGAGAAACCCTAAGTGAACTGTTTAGAAACATTTGACTGCTCCTCAAGCAATAAAAAAGTTCTTCCAGGATGTGTGGACCTTTTGCATAACTTCCACATTCTTACTTCTAAATGAACTCCCAGATGAACAAACACAACATTTCCCCAGTATCTTCTGAACTGAAGGGCACTCAGTTTCTTGGAAACTGTGCTGAGTAGCAGGATCGCCTAGGAGCCGACTGGAGGGCTAGTCCTTCTGCCCTTCTACTCCATCTCTTCAAAGCTGTGTCTGCCATATGTATTAATACTAGATGGATTGTACAGGCCTAGACTTTTAGCATTTTTCAGAAGTAGCTTTCCAGTGTCAACCGCCGACCAGCTGTGCTTCAAGAAGAATTGCAATTGCCTCATCCAAATTTTTTCTTCATTTCCTTCTAGCCTTTGTTGTCTTCTAGCCACAGGCAAAAGTTAGCAATCTCAATAGAATTTACAGCTGGAGAGCAGCACTGAAGCGGGGATTTCCTCTCAACTACAGCCCTCTACTCTGATTTTAACATTGATCTTGGACATGGTTCTCAACTATGCCCAGGGGTCGGGACGTGGTTCTCAATTATGGCCAGGGTCATACAGCTCAATGCAAGGACCTGAGAATTTCGCCTGCCTAGACCTAAGAGTGCAAAAAATAACAGGGCTATATCTAGTAGCTTACTCTGGGACCCCCAGGATTATACCCAGAAATGCCCTCTTGTGTAAAATGTGTGTGTGTTGCTGAATCGGGGCTGTGGGAAGGTGGCCATGTGGTGCTGGACCCTGAGTATGTGCTCTGAGCTCCTGGTGGCCCCTCAACTTTGTTTATTTGTTTTTTTTTTTAACATTTTATTATACCACCATGAGATATACAATTACAACGCTGTTCATGCTTGGGGGTTTCGGTCACACAGTGTTCCAGCACCCCGCCCTCCACCAGTGCCCCCAGCCACCACCCATGTCCCCAATTCCCTCTCCCCTCCCACATCCTGCCTAAATGGTAGGTTCTTTATCTCCTCTCCTCTCCCTCTCTCTCTCCTCCTTCTCCCACACATTGTACACTTCTAAGTTGCACTACGTACACATAGAAGCCATCATTTGCATTTTTTTGTCTGTATTTAATGCTCAGTTCTATGTTAGCATCAGAACTTTTAGACATTTATTCACACATGTTCCCTTCTCTATCTAAACCAACCTCTGACTCCCACACACTTGTGGTAATTTCCACTTTCGGTAAGATCACCTAGTATATTTATGTCATGCAAATAAATGCAGTCATTCTATGCTCTCTCTCTTTCCTTCTGACTAATTTCACTCAACATGATTCTTTCTATACCCATCCATTTATAGCAAAATTTCATAACTTCATTTTTTTTCTGACAGCTGCATAGTATTCCATTGTGTAGATGTACCACAGTTTCTTTATCCAGTCATCAGTTCTCAGGCATACTGGTTGTTTCCAGGTTCTGGCTATTGTGAATAGTGCTGCTATGAAAATAAAAGTGCGGATTGTGTTTCCGCTGTGTGTTTTTGGCTTTCCAGGGTATATTCCCAAGAGCGGTATGGCTGGGTCAAAGGGGAGCTCAATTTCTAGTCTTTGGAGGAATGTCCATATTGTCTTAGAGGACTTCTTAACTATGCTGAAATAAATATCTGTGAATGAAAAAACAGTGAGAGGTTTCAATTAACATATACTCAAAAGTATGTATGAAAGTTGCCTTAGTTATGGTGGAATAAAAGGTAGGGCATATTCCTGATGCTTCATTTCTCAATCTTACATGAAATCAAGGAATATGTTGTCCCTTTGGACAATTACTTACCCCCATAAAAAGAACTGATTTCTACAACACAGAAAAATAATTAGTTAAATATCTGAATAGTTTGCAAATTGTCAAGGGAATCACTGTGTTACTGGACTGATAACTGCCCATATACTTTCTCTCAGCACGTAAGGAACAGTGTTATTCTAATTGTTGGAAAGGCTGTGATTTCTGTTAGATATTTGGGAAAAGTTATCCAAGTGCATACATTTCAAATATGTGATTTCCCCCCTCAGGAACAGCTCCAGAAAGCTCTGACAAAACTGAAGGACACAGAAGGTAAATATATACAGCGGAAACTAGACACAACAAAGAAAATAAGCAATTTGGAGGTAAGATTTAGAAGCTCACTGTGCTCAAACTATATCCCAGTATCTTATCCAGTAGTAGGTAATACTTGTTAAAAGCATAATAAGGATTGATCACTCAATAAATAGCCCAGAAATTAAAATTAATATAAAAAGCATTGCCCTTTACACTTTTTAATTATGTACTTCTATTATTTTATTGCAAATGTTTTAACTCTTTGTAGTAATTGTTTAGGATTTAATGCTCTGGGATTTACCTGGGCTTGAAATAGGCTTGGCTGTAGGGTGGAACTCTGACGAGCAGGGCTTGAGATCAGTTCTTCTCTTGGGTGGAGCTCTGATGAGCTGTGGAGTTCAGATGCTTGAACCAGAGACACAGATATATGGGGCAGAGCTGCTACTGGCTCTCCCTGTGCTCGGCTGATCATGAGATGTCCACGAGGGAAGGCTGGTTCTAGCCCTGGCCCGCCATTCCAATAGCCCTGCAAGAAGACCCAGGAACCCCTGCACCATGAGGGCAGCCATTTTCAACATCCGGACTCCACAACTTGTCAGAGCTCCACCCAAGAGAAAAGCCAATTTCTCCACGATGCACGAGGCTGCAAAGGGGCCAGTGGGTGTGTGTGTGGGGGTGGAGGGGGAGGTTCATCAGTAAATGCACCGAGAGCCTACTACTGAGAGTATACCACCTGCATGGCAGAGCTTGGCAAGCAACCCACATCTTATTGGTTGTGCCAAAAACCAGTAATAATTATAGACCTCATTCTCATGACCTGACTGAATGGTTTGAGGCTCTTTGTGCCTGTAGCAAGCTGATGCCCTTGGGCTATACTGGTATGTGACAGGACATATGGAGATATTATTGGTGCTTGCTCCAGCAAATCAATGAACAATGGGAAGACAAGTGACAAGTGATAGTGACAGCTGAGATTTAGTATCTCAGTTAGAGAGAAGAATAAGTATTTCAGATTACCTTGAAAGATCCTTGTCTGGGATTCAAATTCTTAAACTTTGAAGGTACCTTCCAGATTTAAAGCCTCACCAGCAACATTTTGGTGTATTTACCACGTGCAGCAACTGACACTCAAATGTTACAGCTTCAGAGACCAACTATTTGTGGACACTTAGAAAGAGATTCATTCTGATGAGATGCATTTAGCTCAGCTTCATGAGACTGTTAGTGTGGAGAACTGGAACTACCCAGAGAACATACAAAAGACAGCAACAGAATATGGATCTCTATGAATGAAGTTGATTTCCTTATGGATATATTGATAGCACAGTAGTCTGGAGTATTATAACACAGATCAGTGACCCATTTTGCCCCTTACTTTATATCTTAAAACTCTGTTCTTAATCTTATATACAAGTCAAATATGATCTCTCAAAAAATAGTCTTTTGCTTTGTTCTGGATTTTTGTGTATTGGGAAGAGCTTCACTACAACAACAACAACAAAAATCCCTTCGTGAATAAAAAGGTTAAAGAAACACGCTCCCACTTCAGGGTAAATAAGTTACTCTTTTAAATAATTTCATAGATTCGGAACACTGCCTGAAAGGAGTCTGCTCTAATGGAAACTAAAATTTAGTTACCACCCCTCAAAATAAAATCTATGTCCTACAAAATGGATGACTTGGTCAGTGATTCTCATCATAAGGATGAATGACTGAACCCTGGATTTGTATTTCTAGTATTTATGATCAGAAGCTGTCAACTGAATTCTCCCTATAAGACTCATATACTCACAAGAGCGGTCACCTTAATTCCAGTTGTGATATGTCAGTTATAAACTTCAGTAATATTCAACAAGAAACTTCAGACATTTCTTGAGCCAAAAGTTTACCTGAAACACAAGATCACATTCTTATCAAAATTAAAACTCATTTATTTTATAACTTCTATTTCAATTACCTTGGCCGAGCATTATTCTACACTATTTCCTGCTCTCCTTACCCCAGTTTCATAAGGAAGCAGAAGGAATTTAACCATATAACTGTAATTGTGTTCTACCTTTGAATGTATGCTTCTGGCCATAGCTCTAGTCCAGGACACCTGGAACACTCTTCTGGCTATGGTACACTAACTGAGAAACTCTTGTGTGTGTGTGTGTGTGTGTGTGTGTGTGTGTGTCTGTGTTAGCAGAGCATTCACCTTTCCTATCTGTTTGAGTGGACAGCTCTGTGGCAATAGGCAGTGTTTGTGCATATTCTTGTGCAAACATTGCCTCTATCCTCCTGCAAAACTTTTTCATCCAAACTAAAATTCTTTTCTACTGAACTATGGACTTAGAGATGCCTACAAGAGTATGCTACCTGCACAGCAGAGCCTGGAAAGCTACCCGTGTTGTATTTGATATGCCAAATACCAGTAGCAATTATAGACATCATTCCGGAATGGATTGAGGCTCTTTATGTTCCTGGAGCAAGCAGATGCCCTTGGGCTCTACTAGCATGAGACAGGACATATGGAGATGTTACTGGGGCCCGCTCGAGCAAATCGATGATGAACCGGGAAGACAGTGATACAGTGATACTGAACTATAATTTCTCAGTGCCTCTTCCTCCAATTTTCAGGTTTTCACTGTCCCTATGAATATGATTTTCTTTTTCTGTAGAGTTCCTACAATATCATCACTGTGTTTCCGACTCAGTCTCCTTTGCTCACTGCCTCTCTGACTCAACCATGCTGTAGTAGGCATCAAATATTCCTTCCTCGTTGTTCCTGAATATATTTCAACTGCTTCTGTTTAGCTCTCATTGTATACTGATTTATGAACTTTTGGTCTTTATTCATTTTCTGAGCACTCTTTTCCTTATAGGAAACAACAAAGTGTGAAATAAAAAAAATTCAAACTGAATTTACAAATCTTCACACATTCCTGCATAAGGAGGGAGGAGTCTTATATGTGTAGACTAGAGAAAGACAAAGAGCAGAAACTGAGCACCCTGCGGGACTATTCGGAACATCTGGAAAATAAACTACAGGAATTCAAGAAATGCATCCTAGAATTGGACAAAAACGTCAGGGGCTCAGCACATGATTTGCTGCAGGTGAGTCTGAGCACTTGGAGGAAACAGAGGAGATGTCTTATTCCCATGCGAGTTGAGCATAATGGTGAGCAAAATGGAAGGTTTTCAGTTCAGACCCCTCACTTTATCTCACCTTATTTCAGCATGACACACTCTACCTCTAGCTGAATTGCATGCAGTGTTGGATTTCATCTTTTCTTATAGCTGAGTACATCTGATTGTATAAGTAAAACTATTTCTTAACCAATCAAGTGGTCTTGGGTATTGGCGATGATTCTACCCCTCGGCCATTTTGTATAGCACCATGATAAACACAGAGACGCAAATATCCTTAAAAATTAATGCAGTTGTGCTCTTTGAAATGATACCGGGACTGGAGACTGGATTATATGGAAGCTTAATTCTTAATTTTTGGTGGTCTCTGAAATTGTGAGTCTGTGTCCCCTTTTTATTTCAAAGCAAGTAAGCACCGTGTGTTTATAAGAGATTTTATTGTTTTACTTGCCTTTCCCCTATTTTATGTTTTTATTATCTACTGCCTCCAAGTAGGGTTTCTTTGTTTTTTAAAGAGACCTTTAAGTGCTTCTAATAAATTTGGTTAATAGTCATCAACTAATTTAGCTTTTTAGTGCTCAGAGCTTGCTCCTTCCACTATACTCCTCCATCACTCCCAGAGATTCATGGGAACATATGGGGTGCTGGGATCCAACCAGGATAGGTGTTGTGCAAGACAAACACCTACCTACTGAACTATCGCTCCAGCCCTATTAAGGCCTTCTTTAATTTGATTAATTGATGTTCTTATTAAAATTACCCCATAATTCTCGACTTCCCTTTCATAATTTTTATTCTCTTTTCCTTATTCTTCTATTTATTTGATAGTTTTCTAAATTATATTATCTTATGTGATTTGTTCTTTGGCATCTGCCACTCAGCTGCTGGAAACTTCCAATGAATGATTAAACACACTAACTTCATTTCAATTCCCTCCCTGCCTGAAACGTCATCTTGCTTTGTTGGAGATGGAGACATGTTTCAATGTTTGTCTTAATTCCTTTAACCTTACAATACTCTGAAGTTCTCAAGTCAGAAAATGAGCAAATCAGCTAGTTGTTTGGGAACTTCCTCGACTTTTGTCGTCACCATTAATCTGGGTGTGCTTTGCACAGTGTACAATAGCAAACAAAAGGGTCACTTGTTTCTGTCATTACCAAAGAGAATGCGTGGGCTAAGTGTGTGGTAACTAGCAATTTCCAAGACTTTGCTGAACAGCACTGTTTCTTGCCCTTCACAATTCCAGTTTCTCACCCTGACTCCATTGTCTCAACCTTGAACTTAAGCACTTATGCACATCTGAACCAGTTTTCTCTATATTGTGCATCAAATCTGCTCTGAGTCTGACAGAATCCCTGCATCAGATGCACTCTGAGGGCTGGAGATGGGGAATATGGTTTTTGTAGTCACCTCACAGACACAGCTGAATTGTCCGCACACCACATTAGCCCAGAACATTGGTGAATGCTTTTATGCCAGGGACCACAGCTGTATGTCCCACTCAAAAATCTGTCTGAGACCCTGTCACTCCCAGATCCAGTCCTATTCTCGACCTCCTGAATAAGTTGATTCATAAGCATGTGTGTGAACTTTCTGTCCACTGTTTTATTTCCCTGGCCTTGACTAGTAAATCAGCTTCACCTTTTTTATCCTCCAGTCACATCGCTTAAGCTCCTTATGGTTCTGAAGTTGCTCACATGAAAACATGCCTAGAGACATCAGCTGGATTTGGCTATATATTACACATTGGATTATACATGGAAACCTTTGGTCATGCCTGTACTCATTGTATTTTACATGCAGCTGATTTACAGGGCACCTTTCTCCTCCATGATGGCTTCATCAATATATGGAGGTTTCTATAATTCCATAAGAGAATTATATGAGCATAAGAGGCATAAGAGGTTGTGCCATAATTTATAACTATAGTATTACTGTCCCCCCCACAATGTGTTACCTGATGTCACCACCTAAGCATCTCAGATACAGTGACTCTTCATGGACTCAGAATTCAGATCTTTCATGATAAGCAGTGTCCACGATGGACTCACTCTAATGAAATCACATCATTGAAGTAAGCAGTACCCTGGGCATCCTTCTGACCCCTTTCCCAATACCCATAGGTTGATGTGTCTTCAGACACCAAAGCTCTCCACAGGCCCAGAAGGAAAACAGTACACTGAGAGGTTGATAACAGGCAGCCATGGGGATCCCCAAGGGACTCAGGTCTGAATCCTTAGAAATCTTTCAATGTTTATGGTTAGGGGTCAGTAGTCTTCCTCAACAGTAATTAACTTATTCTGTACACATGAGACCTGGTTGCATTCCTAACCATGAGATCACTTACCTTGCCTGTCTGGAAGGAGTGTTTACAGAGAACTGCCCACATGCCGTGCTCCACAAAGTTCAGATGTTCCCACCATTGCCTTGGTTTTTGTTTCTCTACAGGACATCAAGGGCACTTTGAGCAGGTGAGTGCCCATGGAAGCAGTGTGGGCAGGGGAGGGGGGTATTTGCATAGTGTCATGAATGAAGGGAACCACTGGACAAATTTCTGGTCTCTGCTTATTTTAGGTGCTCAGCTATCAATCTGGAAACACCAAAGGATGTTTCTTTGGAGTTAGAAACTGGCTGCAACGTCTCTGATCTTTACACTAGCATGATAAAAGTGCTAAAGTCCTATGTAGGTATGCTGATTTCAGAATCCCTAACTAAAGTTTTATTTAACTCTTAGTTTAATGCAACAATGGTAGGTCATTATTATGGGAAGTGGTGCAACTGCTGTAAGGATCTTGACTCAGTAACACATTTTACTAATCCCAAAACTGAGTTTCATCTTTCTGTAATTCTCTTTGATCATTGTTTTCTAAGTTTCTGTAACCCTTCACGAGTATTTAATCCCCACCACCAGTGTTCCCAGTTTTCCTCCTGCCCCACCCCCCAACAGAAAGACAAGGCTTTTTTTTAAATGTTGGATATTAAACCAAATCTAATTTCAGACCTGAGAGAAAGCTCAATGGCCTGAGTGCACATGCTTTGTTGTTAGATTGTGCAGATAGTGTTGTCAAAAAATTATGTCGGTCAGGGGCACAGAGATGAGACGACCTCAAGTAGCATAAAGCAGTAGAACGTGGCCTCTTTTTATTCACATGTAGGCATAGACTGATGTAACTGACAAAGAACAACAAGCCAGGTATTAAGAATTTCCATGTGTGTGAATTTCCATGTACCCACTGGGCCTTCAGAGGCAGGTACAGGGTGCTGTGAGGACAGGAGAGTGTGACCAGAGGAGAGGAAAGCAGAGTCTGAATCATAACACTGCATGGCCATGTGGACTTCATACTCCTACTCAGTTTCTTTGTGCCTGTTGCCTTTCCCTCAGCTTCCCATTAGGTGAAATGAGCAGAGTGATAGGGAAGAGATAAGGAATAGAGCCCGTAACTTAAGCATTACCCTTAAGTTTATCAAACCAGTCAATCTTCAGGGACAGAGCAAAATGGGGAGAGTGGGTAAAAAGAGCGGTGATTTGAAGGAACTTGAAGACTAGCACAGGAAGTACTTCTCCATAGGAGACTTATGTTAGTGAGAGCCCAACTCCTTGTACTTGGTAACAGAGTGAGTGATTGACTCTTTCAGAGTGTTACTAGAGTGATTAGCATTCTAGGGGCTGAAATGATACTACAGTGAGTTTGAGCACTTGTCTTGCACATGGCAGATCCGGGATCCATCACCAGAAACCCTGTAAGGTCCCCTGAGCAAAACCAGAATAATTCCTGAGTGAGAGCCATGAGTGTGAATATTGCTGAATGTGGCCACTAAAAACATAAGTAAATAAAATTCCACTGACACATTTAATTTTGAAAATTTGTTATAAGGTCAGCATTACCCTTAAGTTTATCACATATTTTCCTGTTTTCAACTACAATCATGCTTTTTGTATGTATGTTGACTCTACATTTATTACATATTACTAAATTCTATAGAATGCTATAAAACTCTAGGTTTATTACATATTATCAAATTCTACAGAATGCGCCGGCAACACTGGAAAAGAGACACTCCAGACCCAGAGCTGCGCCTCTCGGCGCCACGTGGAAGCAGCCCATGGAGCTCCGGAGAGCGGTATATGGCTACGCCAGCCCCTAGCCGAGTCCAACATAGCTCCAAGGGTTCACTCACTCGTGCAGAGGAGGGCCTCGCTGGCTTTACATGGAGCAGGAATTTGGGCTCCCCCTCCCTTTTCTCCACCTCCAAGTCGGGAAGCCTTGGCTGTACGCTCCCAACCACCACAGCCAGCAAACATAGAAGGGAGACACTCCAGACCCAACCTCTCCAGACCCACAGCTGCGCAGCTCGGCCCCACCTGGAAGCAGCCTATGGAGCTCTGAGGGGCGGTAAATGGCTCGGCCAGCCCCTGGTCGAGTCCAACATAGCTCTAAGGGTTCGCTCAATCGTGCTGGGGAGGGCCGCACTGGCTGGACTTGGGGCGGAATTGGGCTCCCTTCTCCCCTTCTTCCACCTCCATGTCAGAAGGTGTTGCTGCGAGCTCCCAACCACTACAGCCAGCAAACCCGGAAGAGAGACACTTTAGAGCCTCGATGGCACAACAGTCTTAGCTAATACTGGAAATTAGGCCTTCCCAAGATATTTCACATTTATACACTGTATACAGTTCTAGGCAGGTTCGAGCCATGGTCTGTCATCCCAGTGAGCCTAGGAAGAAGCCAGGGGAACCCCCCACACCATGAGGTCAGTCATTCTCAACATCCAGACTCCACAGCTCCTCAGAGCTCCACCTAAAAGAAAAACAGATCTCTCCCTGTGAGGTTCATGAGTAAAGCTCGAGATGAGAGCCTACTATTGAGAGTATACCACCTACACGGCAGAGCCTGGCAAGCTACCTGTGTTGCATTTGATATGCCAAAAACCAGTAACAATTATAGACCTCATTCCCATGACCTGATGGAATGGTTTGAGGCTCTTTATGTTCCTTGAGCAAGCAGATGCCCTTGGGCTCTACTAGCATGAGACAGGACTTATGGAGATGTTACTGGTGCCCGCTTGAGCAATCGATGATGAACGGGAAGACAAGTGAAGTGACAAGTGATGCCAAAAACCAGTAACAATTATAGACCTCATTCCCACGACCTGTATGGTTTGAGGCTCTTTGTGTTCCTGGAGCAAGCAGATGCCCTTGGGCTACACTTGCTTGTGATAGGCCATATGGAGATATTTCTGATGCCTGCTCAGCAAATCAATGAACAATGAGAAGACAAGTGATACAAGTGATAGAATGCTATCATCCAACAAAAGAACTTAGAGGGGCTGGAGCGATAGCACAGCTTGTAGGGCGTTTGCCTTGCACCACGGCCGACCTGGGTTCAGATTCCCCGCATCCAATATGGTCCCACAAGTGCCGCCAGGAGTAATTCCTGAGCAAAGAGCCAGGAGTAACCCCTGAGCGTCACCGGGTGTGACCTAAAATAAAAAGCAAAAAAAAAGAACTTAGAGATTATAGTTAAAATCCATGGGACTAGCATATAATTATGACTTGGTAAAAATTCTAGGTCTTTAATCACTACCATAAATCACTATTTATGATTAAATCATAAACAACAATAAGAGTTGTTTTTTTTTCCCTTTCTGATACAGATGTTAGTTGTTAGTTAGAGATGCAATAGTCTTATTTCTACCTCAATATTCCATGATTTTTATAGAAGAAAATGGGTTTTGGAAATGACAGAACAAAGCAATTTCAGGTTTTCTATTTGTAGTTTTTATGATACACATAAGGATGATTTTATTTTTACTGATAATTTTCAGATACTTCCCATTAATCAGACATTTTATTTTATTTTTGCTTTTGGGGTCACACCCAGCAATACTTAGTGGTTACTCTTGGCTCTGCATGCAGACACTCAGGAATTACTACTGGCAGTGCTCAGGGGCTATATGGGATCCAGGTATCGAACCTTGGGCAGGTGTGTGCAAGGCCAACAGTCTACGTGCTCCAGCCCATAATCAGACCTTTTAGTAAACGTTATTCTTTAGCTCACTCAGTCTTAACCAGCAATGTCTGTTATATACGTAGCGATTACTACTTTTAGCAAACTGTGACTCAAAGAGTCTCACAGATAATAAGAATAGAACTTAGGTTTTCGTATAGGCTAGCTTTATTTCTAAAGACTCTGTATCAAAACACATCAGGAGGGGCGCTGACACTGGTGGTGGGTTTGGAGTTAGAACACTGGAGGCCTAACACTGTTATCAATAACTTGGTAAGCTGCAAAGCACCCTATCAGATGGTGCCCTGCCTACCAGGAGTAGTGATCTCGTAGCACAGAGCCAGGAGTAAGCCCTGAGAAATACTGGAAGTGACCCTCAAACAAAAAAGAAACAAGCAAAAGCAAGTATATTCAAGCTGGAGCCATAGTACAAGAGGTTGGGTGCTGGCCTTGCACACCAAACCCCCAGCATGCTATAGTACACCCCAAGGCATGATATCTGAGCACAGAGACAGTAGTAGGCCCCTAAACTGCCTGGTGTGCATGCCACGGTCCCTCAGTGCCCCCAATTTAAAATTTGAAAGCAAGTTCTTTTTCTTCTTTTCTAGTCAATGTGACTCTGCATCCAGTTACTGCTTCTCCAGTCTGATAAACAGAGAAGCTGCGTTTCTTAGGAGAAAGTTTGCATATGACCCTCAAAAGGTCTCAAAATTCCAACAGAGGTAGGCTCTTAGCCTGTGTCCTGGGCCGTGAGCGCTTCACCTCAGGAAGACATTACTTTGAAGTGGATGTATGGAAAGGTTTCATATATGTTGCAGGACTTTGCCTGAAAACGTATCATGGGACATAACGGAGTCTGAGTCTGGTTTCTGGACCATGCAGACTATGCAGTGTCAAGGACTATTTAGCCCTAACTTCTCCCCCCAACCCCCTTCCTCTGAAGAACAAACCTAAAGTTGTAGGAATTATTCTAGACTGTGATGCCGGAATTGTGTCCTTCTACAATGCCACTACTGGTTCCCACATCTAAACCTTCCCAAAGGCCTCCTCTCTCATGCTCTCTGATCTTATTTCCAGCTCTATCTGCTTTCTTCTTTGTCCCTGATTTCCTCAGATCCCTAAGAATGAAAGAAACTCTCATTCTGGTTAATAGGCATAGGAAGTAGTCTGCAACTGCAGGCGGGAACAGGAATTTTATCTAATTTTTACTGCTATATTTTCTAATTTTTTACCGCATACCTAGAACATATGTAAAACATAAAAACTACATTCAAGTAATGGATATTCTGATTGTAACACAAAAGATAATGATTCTGAACAGTGAAATAAAGGAAGAGATTTTATTGCATTGTGTGTTTTGCGTAATAATATCTCCTTCCCCCTGGGTGATTTCCACTGGAATGATCCTAGAGTGCAGGGCCAGGAATAAGTACTGAGCAATGTAGGGCGTCGCAAAAAATTAAAAAATAAAATCTACAACTCCTGCTGTGTCCTTGCAGCCAAGATTGCTGCTTGGAGGGTTCAAGGTCGCCATCTGGTGGTGATGCAGGTGGACCCCACAGGTGACTTATGTGAGGCCGGAACGGGATAGAGATGGTCGCTTTTTCCCCAGCAGCCTCTGCCACCCGGGACCCGCTGGGCAGGCTGATAAAGTCTGCGATGAGCCCCTGCACGGCCTGGGCCTGAGCCCCACCAGCCCCACGAGGTGGCCGTCAAGCCACAACTGATGTTCGCTTGGTCTCTAGACATGAGAGCTGATCCCCACCACCCAAGGTTTCTCGGGGAGCCACAGACTCAGGCCGGAGCGAGGAATTGCTCTTTGCAGGAAAAGAAAGTCAGTTCTAGGCCTTACCCAGTGTTTCCTCAGGGTTCTTGTCTTCCTCGCAGATAAAGAATTTTCAGGAGTTGACGAGCAGTGAAGTAAAACAGATTTTATTAAGGAGGTTTTTAGGAGAGGGAAGGAGGAGGGAGAGTGAGAGAGTACACATCTCAAGAGGGGAGATGCGGGCTGCTCCAGAGGCTGAGAGTGAGCAAGCCCCGACTGATTTCCAAAGGGGGCTTTTTATCCCTTTGGGTTGGAATGCTCTGGAATCTTCTGCTGGGTCTTCAAAGGTTGATGGGTGTCTAAGGGCTGTGCGGAAGAAGGTGGATCCAGCTTCCTCGGGGTCTATTGTTGATTAACAGGTCTTATCGGGTCTTCATTCCTGGTTCCAAAAGGTAACAGCCTAATGGCAAAAATTTATTGCCATGCAGGGCCCCTCCTGTCTGCCTGCCTACATTAGTGGTTCATTTCCAATACAGCTCTTTGACCAAACAGCACTAGTCACTTGTCTTGCCATTGTTCATCGATTTGCTCGAGCAGGCGCCAGTAAATCTTCATTCCTCGGGAATGAGGTCCGTTATTGTTACTGTTTTTGGCATATCGAATACACCACGGGTAGATCGCCAGGCTCTGCCGTGGCTCACTAGTATCTTCCTTTTTCATGACTCGATCATTTTTTCCTTATACAAATATTAAATATTTCATTTTTATTGTTCAAATATTTAATATTTCTTTTTAAAAACTTGAAAAGAAGTAAAAACATTTTATTGTAGTTTGTTTTAATTGAATCTCAGTGAGACACAGTTATAAAATTGTTCATGATGGGTTCAGTCATGTAATGTTACAACACCAGCCCTTCATGAGGGCACGTTTCCCACCACCATTGTACCCACATTCCCTCCTGCCCTTCTCTGCTTACCTCTACGCAGCTGTTTTTCTTTTTCCTCCCTCTCTCTTTCTTCCTCACTGTCTCTTTCCCTCTCTCGCTCCCTTTCCTTTTGGGCTTTATGGTATGCAATAGAGATACTGAAAGGTGATCAGGTATGTTCCTTTACCTATGTTCAACCCTCGTTTCCTGTCTAAAATGATCATTCTCAACTGTTATTGTCATATTTAATGGTATTATGATATAAATTTTGATATATCAACTTAAAAATACAATCCCTAAAAATAAATAGGGAGGCTAAAGAAAAAATTAATGTGGCAAATGATTAAAATCAAGTGCAAAGGAGCTCACTTGAATATATATGTAAGATATATATAAGATATATATATATATATATATTATATGTGCAGTCACTTGTGGCCATGTGGTTCATCAATAAATGCTCGAGTTTTGATGTGACTACAAGAGTATCCCACCCACACGGCAGAGCCTGGCAAGCTACCCATGTCTTATTTGACCTGCCAAATACCAGTAACAATTATAGACCTCATTCCCATGACTTGATGGAATGGTTTGAGGCTCTTTATGTTCCTGGAGCTGGCAGATGCCCTTGGGCTATCTCACATGTGACAGGACATATTGAGATGCTACTGGTGCCCGCTCAAGTAAATTGATGATCTACGGGAAGTCAAGTGATCAAGTGATTGTCATATTGGTCCCTCTCTATCCTAACTGCTCATTGTCCCTCACTCTTGTGGCAAACATTCAACCACTGATCAATCCTTCTGGTCCTTGTTTTCCTTGGTGTTGGTGTTAGTTTCTTACTATGTACATATATATGTACATAAATATTTATGTGTCTTTAATACACATAATACTTTACTATATAAGTATATATAGGTTATACATAAATGCATATTTTTATATCCCACTAATGGATGCAGTCATTCTATCTGTCCTGCTCTGACTCATTTCATTCAGCATGATAGTCTCCATGTTCATCTATTCATGAGAAAATTTTGTTTTTCCTAATAACTGCCTAGTATGGACTTCTGTATATTGATTTTTCATCCTGCCACTCAACTATACAGATCTATTATTTCTAGGAGCTTTTGGGTAAAGAAAGCCTTTAGGATTCTCTAAGTGTAGTATCATGTCATCTGTAAATAGTGATAGTTTGACTTTTTACGTTCCTATATGCATGCCCCTGATATATTTTTTCTTGCTTAACTTCTATGGCAACTTCTTCCACTACTATATTGAATAGAAGTGATGAGAGTGGGCAACCATCTCTTGTCAATCATAGAAGGAAGGTTCTTAGGCTTTCCCTATAGAGGATAATACTTGCTATGGGCTTGTGGTAGATGGCTTTGACTATGTTGCGAAAGTTCTTCAATGCCCATTTTATTGAGAGTTTTTAATATTATTATATAATTTTATTATGCCACCATGAGATATACACTTAAAAAGATGCTCATGTTTGGGTCTCAATCATACAGTGTTCCAGCACCCATCCCTCCACCAGTGCACTATTCCCACCACCAATGTTCCCTGATACCCCCTCCCCAGCCTGCTTCTATGGTAGGCACCTTGCATTCTCTCTCTCTTTCTCTCTCTTTCTCTTTCTCTCTCTCTGTATCTATTGCTGTTCCTTCTCTTACACATTGTGGCTTGCAATACATACATTTGAGGTTATCATGTATACTCTTTTGCTCAGTTCAATGCTCCAGTTCTAGGATGGCACTATAATTTCCAATGATTATTAGTACACTGTTCCTTGTTCTACCTAATATCTGACTCCTACACACTTGCGGCAGATTCCACCACTGACAGGACCTCCTGAACCATGTTTTATCTGGCCTTGCATATTGGTATCAGGCTATGTTTTATATCCCGTAAATAAATTCAGACATTCTATATCTGTCCTTTTCCTTCTGGCTCATTTCCCTCAGCATGATCCTGTCCATGTCCATCCATTTATGGGCAAATTTCATGACTTCATTTTTCCTAATAGCTGCATAGTATTCCATTGTGGAGATGTACCACAGTTTCTTAATCCAGTCATCTGTTCTTGGGCACTCTAGTTGTTTCCAGATTCTGGCAATTGTGAATAGTGCTGCTATGAACACAGAAGATGTGTTTTTGCTGTGTGCCTTTGGCCTCCCAGTGTATATTCCCAGGAATGGTAGGGCTGGGTCAAATGGGAGCTCAATTTCTACTTTTTTGTAGGAATGTCAACATTGTTTTCAAAAATGGCTCTACCAGTCGGCATTTCCACCAATAATTGATGAGAGTCCCCTTTCCCCACAATGATGCCAGCACTTGTTGTTCTTGCACTTTTAGATGTGTGCCAGTCTCTGTGATGTGAGATGATATCTCATTGTTTTGATTTGCATCTCTCTGACAAGAAGTGATGATGAGCATTTTTACATGCCTTTTGGACATTTAAATTTCTTTTTTCAAGTTTCTGTTCATTTCTTCTCCCCAGTGTTTGATGGGGTTGGCTATTTTCTTCTTGTGAAGTTCTACCAGTGCCAGATATAGCTTATCATGGGTGTTTTTGTTTGTCAAATGCTTTGTCTGCATCGATTGATATTATCATAAGGTTTTTAATTTTTCTTTTATTGATATGGTGCATGATGTTGACTAACGAGAAAGTGTTAAAACTTCCTTGCATCCAGAGATATATCTTACTTGACCATGGTGTATTATCTTTTTGATGAGCTGTTGGATTTTGTTTGCTAGTACTTTGTTGAAGATCATTGTGTGTGCTCATCAGGGATATAAACCTGTAATTCTGTTTTTTTTGTATGGTGGCTGTCTGGTTTTGGAATAAGGGTGATATTTGCCTCATAAAAACTGTTTGGAAGTATTTCTGTTTCTAAGATTTTCCAGAAAAGTCTGAAAAGGGTTTGCAGTCCTACTGCAAGACCTCTTTAAAGGTCTTGAAGAGTACACTACTGAATCTATCTGGATTTGGGCTTTTGTTTTAGGGAAGATTTTTGATTACTGTTTCAATTTCCTCAATAGTCACAGGTCTGTTAAGCTATTTCAAATCTTCTTGGTTGAGCCCTTGGAGATTATATGAATCCAGGAATTTTTTAATTTCTTCTAGGTTCTCTTGCTTCATGGCATACAAATTCTCAAAGTAATCAGTGATGATTCTTTGCATTTCTGTAGTTTCTGTTGTGATGTCCACCCATTTCATTTCTGATTCAGTTTATTAAAATTCTATCTCTCCCTCCCTCTCTCATGCTCTCTTCCTCTCTTTCTCCCCACTCTCTCTCTCCCTTTCCTCTCTCTCTTTCTCGTTCTTCCAGAGTCTTCTAGTGGTTTATCAATGTCATTTAATTTTTAAAGAAAACTGTATCTTTGATCTTTTTAGATTGATTTTTGGAATTCCAACTCACTAATTCTTGCTATAAACTTGATTATTTCTCTCCTCCTGCTTGGTTTGGGCTCTTTTTACTGTCATCATCTAAGATATCAAACAGTGAAGTAATTTATGTGGGCCCTTTTTATGTCCTGATGAATGCTTGCAGAGTTGCAACTTTTCCTCTTAACAATGCTTTTGTTGGTCCCACGAGTTCTAATAGCTTGCATCTTCATTCTGATTTGTTTCCAGGGATCTTTTGATTTCTTCTTTAATTTCCTCTCTAACTCACAGGTTGTTCAATAGTGAGCTGTTTAATTTCCAGATGTTTGATCTGATTCTCTGCTACTGTGTGTGATTAACTTCTTTTTAAGTCCATCATGGTTTAAAAAGATAGGCAATACCATTTTATATTCCTGGTTTTATCAGGGTATGTCTTGTGGCCCAGCATGTGGCCTATCTTGAGACTGCTCTATGTGCACTGGAGAAGAATATGTACTCGGCTTTTAGTGGATGAAAAGCCCTATGTCTATCAACCAACCCTCTATCTTCTATTTCTTCCTTCAAAGGAACAGTAGTTCCCTGCTGGATTTTAGTCTTATTGTGACAAGAGAGGTGACAAGACAGTGTTGAAGTCTATACCTACTATTGTGTTTCTGCAAATGCCCTACTTGAAGTCTTTTAGCAGTTGTTTTAAGTAGTTATGATGGCCACTTATTGTGTTTGTATATGTCTAGGAGTGTAATTTCTTCCTTATATATACACGTCCTGTGATTATTAAGAAATGGCCTTTGCTCTCCCTTCTAACCTTTTATGACCTGAAATATTTGTTGTCAGATATTATACATGAAATAATATTAGAAATTAAGTCATTTTGAAGTTGTTTGCATAAAGAATTGTTTTTCAGTCTTTGACTCTGATTCTATGTTTGTTCTGGCTATTCAAATATGTTTCTTATAGGCAGCAGAATGGAGAATTCTTTTTTTTTAATCCATTTTAGCACTCTGAATTGGTGCATATAGTCCATTGAAGTTGAGAGGGATTATTGTTGTGAGGATTTATGTCATCTTTCTCTAGAGATTTGTTGTGTTTCCTTTATTAGTCCATTCGGTTCTTCTGTTAAGATTGATTTTGAATCAATAAAGTTCCTGAGCTGTTGTTTGTCCATGAAGCTATTAATAATTTCTTCGAATCTGAAAAAGAGTCCAGTCGGGTAAAGTATTCTTGGTGAGGGCTTCTTTCCACTTTTTTTTATATACCCCACCTATTGACCTTTCTCTTATAGAGTTTCATATGATAGATCTGATTGTCAGGGAGCTGCTGGGTTCCCCCAACAGTATCAGGACAGTACAGAAGTTCTCTTCTACCTCTGAGGCCACCGAGGTACAGATGAAAACGCACGAGTCAGGCGAAGTTCCAAAAAGATTTTTAATAGTACAAGAAGCTCTAGCACTGCAATTCAATATAATGGAAGAACTCTAGCTCTGGTCAGAGCTTAGACCACACATGATAGCCCAAGTCTCCTACCAAAGAGGATTCCACCAGAGACAGTTCCACCAAAGTGAATCCCAACAGAGAGGAGTCCCACCAAAGAGGAGTTCCACCAAACAGAGAGGAGACAGTACCTCAAGTCAGTCCTTTTTATACACAGAAGTTACCATAACTTCAGGGAGGGTCCCTGTCAACAAAGAACCCTAAACAACTTCTAGAGAGTAGAAGAGTATAGACGGGTGGTGCAACACCCTACTACAGTTCTAAACAAATGATTATGCCAAGGACTAATCCCTTCTTCAGAGATTATGAGATTATCTCTTATGTAAAACACTGGAGAGAGAGAGGGGGCTGGTATAAAGTAATGCATCTTAGTTTCATGGGCATCATGTAATCTAGATGGTACCCACAAGGTCCTTCTTATTTATTGTTTGCACCAGGGTGATTCTGAGTATCTTGTTCTTCATATACTGAAAGGGTCACACTCAGTCCCAGTCAGTTTAGAGTTAGATTCCCTCTCCTACCCACCCACCCAGATTTTACTCTGACATTGACTGACCTGGTTTGTGACCCTAGGGAGAATAAATTACAGCTGAGAAAATGAGAAAGAAAAAATACCAGGATCTCTTTTACTTGGGTTTATTTTTCCATCTCTACATAAATTGCTATTGGTACTCAGGGAAGTCTGACAAATCCTGCTCCCATCCCCAGAAACTCATGCCAGGGTTTCTCACTCAAACAATGGAAACATCTTATCCAGCTTCTGAATTCCAGTGACCCATGAAGAAACTGCAGCATGAGGAAAGATGGCCAGTTAATGGCAGTTTGTATCTTGCCACCCTCTTGCTGTTAGAACTTTTCTATCAAAGACTAAAAATGCCATGTGAGATTTCTCCTATCCACTTACTTAAGGCATTAATGCCTCCCAGGCTCGGTTGTACCTAGAGAGCTGTACTGTAGCCCTTTACTAACCTTCCCTTCCCTATGAGGCTGCTTCCTGCTCAGCGGGACTATGGTCTGTCTCTTAATAGATCTGTGCTAATAAACTAACAGAATGGTGGAGGGAGTCACTTTCAATTAAGTGCTGCTAGAAAATAGCCCGCTAACTTGAGTTTTCATTGCAAAAGGAGGATTGGGTAGAAAACGTAGGAAAAGGCTAAATTTCTTTTCTCGGACTATATTGTAAAACTACTCTGCAGGTAAGTTATGGTAAATAAATAAATTAGCCTGCCAGTAGATGATAATATATGTTTTCAAAATACATTCATTACAAGTCAATGAACACCAACTTCTCTATGTTTCCCTGTCAGTTCTTGATTTTTTTGCTGTTGTTTTGTTTTGGGTCACACCAGTGGCACTCAGGGCTTACCCCTGGTCCTGTATCCCTGGGGACAGTACTCTGGTCAGTTGTGTGCAAAGTAAACTCCCTTCCCTTTGCACTATCACTCTGACCCAGAAAAATAATTCTTTAATGAGTACAATAGAGTAAAAACCTGATATGTAATAAATAAACGCTTCACACATCAGGGTTTTCAATATGGGACTAAATAGATTAAACAAGCTTTGTGGCTTAAACTATATATTGTATCTCTACATTTTACTTCTAAGGATTCTATTAATGTCTTTTTTTAACCTATAGCCTGCAGTTAGTGGTTTGACTGTATTTACATGAGTAAAAATAAAACTATTTTTCTCTCTTCTTGACATGGTATATTTTTAAAGATTCGGGGTAATATGTTTATAAAAATCTAGAACAGAAGTGTTTCTCCTATGTAGAAAAAACATATCTCTAACAGAGCAAAATGAGTTCAAGCCCAGGTAGGCAGCTCCCAGAAGCGGGAAACACTGGGAGTTCGTCAGATGGAGCTGGGGTCGCCCCTTCCCTCTCCATTTTGTCGGAGCCCAGTAGCCCCGCCCAGGAGCTGCCCTGGGGCGACCAGCCATAGCATGTAGAGCCTCAGACGCAACTGGGGGAACTGGAACTCGGCTCTCCCCTAGCTCAGCTGACCATGAGGACCCCAGGAGGACAGATGGGTTTTGGGTGTTGGCCCATCACCTCTGGGGGTCCCAGAAGCAGCTGGATGAGACTTACCAACCACATTAGCAGCCATTTTCACTGTCCAGACGCTGACCATGAGGCCCTATGTCTCTCGTGTGGCCATGCGGTCCATCAAACTAGTGGAAATACTTATGTCCTTTAATGTACTGCATTCTACGATGTGTAGGAAAGGTAGGCAGGAGGGAGAGATAGAGAAGAGAGAAAAGATATACAGAACTCTCAAGTAGTTGGGGTGCAGGAGGGGGAGAGAGGTGGGGACATTGGTGATGGGAGATGGGTTCCGGTGGAGGGATGGGTGTTGGAACACTGTAGAACCAAAACTCGAGCATGAGCATATTGCAATTGTATGTCTAAAGGTGGTATAATAAAACT
The DNA here is from genome assembly GCA_021461705.1 of Cryptotis parvus. Taxonomy (NCBI): domain Eukaryota; kingdom Metazoa; phylum Chordata; class Mammalia; order Eulipotyphla; family Soricidae; genus Cryptotis; species Cryptotis parvus. The sequence goes on from JAJIBD010000537.1 coordinate 58,528, forward strand.
AAAAAAGAAAAAGAAAATACATATCTCTGCCCCAAATACAGACTGGAAATCTCAAAAAGTCAGCCATGGGACTCCAAAGCCAATTTAAGAGAATCAGAGATGAATGATGACAAATTTAAATGACTGGGGTCAGAGTAAACTTGTTTAGAAGGTATGTGTAAAGGAATACAGCCATATGAAGTTTTAGGGCCAGATTTTTTCCCCACAGAGGGAACACTGATACAGAAACTTATAAGAGACCCAGACTGCCAGCTCCCTTCCTGGGATCTGGCTTCCTGCATCCCACACTAATAGGTGAGAGGCCCTCATTCACTGGGGAGATGCACATAACAGTGCATGTCCCGTTACCTCACACAGGGCAAGCACACACAGCACAGGTCTCTCCATACCTTTTAGGGGCATAGCTCCTAAAGGGACTATCACCCTCCTCTTGGCTCTAAAAAGCAGCCCTTCTTTACACAACAGGAAACAGTGCAATATGGACTAGTTGTGACAGGAAATGTTCTTCATGTGGTTGATACTTTTCTTTGGCTACCGCTTTTTCTTTGGGGAGAGGGTGTTGGGTATACCTGGTGATAATCAGGGCTACTCCTGGATCTCCATTCAGGAATTATTCCTTGTGGTGGTCAGAAAGCTATGGCCAAATGTCTACCTTGTGAATATTGCATTTTGGGTAATGAAGTTGAATTTAATAAGTATGTGTGAAATATTTAAAAAATAAGTCCCATGAAAACAAAATATAACACACCACAAGTGTGTCTAGTTCGGACAACCCACATGTAAATTGAGATCAGAGTAAACCTTGTTGAGAAGGGACCTGTAAAGGAATAGTGCCTTAGGGATCAGAGTAAATCTTGCTAAGAATAGACGTGTAAAGGAATAGTGTCCTATAGATTTCCAGGAGCTGATTTTTTCCTCACAGATGGGACACTGAGTACAGAAACTTGTAAAAGACCCAGACTGCTAGTTCCCTTTCTGGGGTCTGGCTTCCTGCATCCCAGATTAATAAGTGAGAGGCCCTCATTCTCTGGGGAGATGCACCTACAAGGTGTACTGTTCCATTACCACACGCAGGGCACACACAGCAATGGTTTCTCCTTTCCTTTTTAGGGACATTGTTCCTAAGGTTGACTATCAAACTCTTCTCTGATCTAAGAAGCAGCCCACCTGCACACACAGGAAACAGTGTAAGATGTCACAGGAAATATCATTCATGTGGGTCTTGCTAACCTTGGCTACTGTTATTTCTTTAGGGGAAAGGTATTGGGCCTTAGCTGGTGATTCTCAGGGCTACTCCTCAACCTGCATCCAGGAATTACTCCTTGTGGTGTTCAGAGACCATATGGGGGTCAGGTATCAAATCCTTCTGGGCCGTGTGCAAGAAAACGGCCCTTTCCCCTGTACTCAGTTTTTGGTCCCTGTAGTTATTTCTTTCCAATTTTTTTTCTTTTCCTTTTTCTTTTTTTTTTTTTTGCATTTTATCTTGTTATGGCATCATGAAGTGGAAAGTTACAAAGCTATGCTTGATTGATGATCAAGTGTATAGTTTTCCAACACCAGACCCTTCCCCAGTGCCCCCTACCCTATACCAATGTCCCAGTTTCCCTCACACCCACATCAGACCTATTTTTATTTCTTAGAGTTGAAATTTTCTTGTCTTTTTCACACTTATACGCTGTTCCATATCAATCCTTACACAGGATCCATATTGAACAATCACTCTGTCTAGGTCCAGGCCACATCCATGTAAAGTAAGATACGGGTTGTGGAGGGAGTTATCAGATTGGGGATCCAAGACTCATCCTTTCCCACTGTCTGTGTATTGGTTTCTCAGGCTTTGAAGTGTCTGTCCTGTGTGGGACTTACTAATCCAGAACAAACCAGGGCACAATGGGGCAATGCAAATCAAAATGGCCGAAAATCTTTAGAGCCAGAACAATGCAGAGTAGAAGTAAGATTCCTTACCAAGCAGGAGCAAAGAGTCTACTTCCCAGTTTTGCCTCACACTTGAGGTGCAGGACGAGCAGACTGTTTTGCACTGCACCTTGATCTCTCACCTGCCAGTCCTTATTTACCAGAGAAACCCCAAATAGCTCAAACAAAGGACAGCACCTCCCTGTGAGAAATCACACCATGAATGCAACACCTAACATATGGGCAGAACCGTAGATTAAGCACATTAAGGGAGATCACTGGCACTTGTAGGATATTACCTGCTTAAACAAAGCAGGAAAAGCCCTTGAGCTAATCAGGAAATATTTTTTTAATATTAAACTTTATTTAAACACATTGATTTACATAGTTGTTTACAGTACTATTTTTCCGGCATTCAATATTCCAACACCAATGTGCCCACAACCAATGTACCCTTACTGCCACCAAAGACCTAGTTTCCCACCCACCCCCCCAATTCCTGCTCCCCTTAGCAGGCACTAATTATAAATATATATCTGGTAATGGTATTGCTAAAGTCATGACCATTTTACTGAGCTGATACATGTCAATAAGGCCATCTGTGTTATTTAGCTGGAATTATTCTTCTACAGAAAGTAAGGACCGGCGAGATATGGCCATACCACGTTTAGGGTATGGCCACTGTCGAAAGGGGCTAATACCAACCAAGAACTGAGCATTAAATACAGGCAAAAAATACACATGATAACCTCTAAGTGTATGTATTACAATCCACAATATATAAGAGAAGAAAAAGAAAAAGAGAGAGGAGAAAGAGAGAAAAGAGATAAAGAACCTGCCATAAAGGCAGGCTGGTGGGGGTGGAGGGAATTGGGGACATCGGTAGTGGGAAATGGGCACTGGTGGAGGGATAGGTGCTGGAATACAGTATGACCGAAACCCAAATATGAACATCTTTGTAATTGTATATCTCATGGTGGTATCACTGTATCACTGTCTTCCCATTGTTCATCGATTTGCTCGAGTGGGCACTAGTAACATCTCCATAAATCCTGTCACAAGCAAGTATAACGCAAGGGCATCTGCTTGCTCCAGGGACAGGAAGAGCCCCAAACCATTCTTCAGGTCATGGAACTGAGGTCCATAATTGTTACTAGTTTTTGGCATAACAAGTAATTAAAACACGGGTAGCTTGCCAGGCTCTGCCATGTAGGTGGTATAGTCTCATAGAAGGCTCTCATCTCGAGCATTTACTGATGAAACTTAAAGGGGAAAGATCAGGTTTTTCTCTTGGATGGAGCTCTGAGGAACTATGGAGTCTGGATGTTGAGAATGACTGACTGCATGATGTGTGGTTTGCTCTGGCTTCTTGCTAGGCTTACTGATATCAGTTAGAATCTGTCTAAAACTGTATACAATGTATAAATGCGAAAGATCTTGGGAAGGACCTTATCCTAAAATCAGATTCTCTAAGAATATTGCGCGTCCACTTTACTGCCACGTGCCAAGGGAGCTGTGGGTCTGGCTTGGGTGGGTCTCTCTTTTCCGGGGCAACTGGCATGGAGGCGGAGGAAAGGGCAGGGCCCAAAACTCCTCTCCAAGTCCGGCCAGCGTGGTCTCTCCCCACACATGAGAGCAAACCCTTTTTAAAAAAGAGGAAGTATACAGATTTCCATTCATAAAACGCAAAAAAATAAATAAATAAAAAGAAAGTGTGGATTCAACCAGGAAAATCCTGCTAGGAGAGAACAGGCATGAACAGATTTAGAGCAGCGTAAAGGACAGCATGACATGGAGAGTCCTGCCAGGAGTAATGAGCACTCCCAGAGTCAAAGCCAGTCAAGCTATTATTTACGTCCCACATGCCCCCCATACCCACAGCTGCACTAACAGTTTAGCCTTTGTCCCGTGAACTAACTCATAAATGGTGAATGTGATGGGAGAAAGAAAATGGAACTTGTACTTAGTAAAAAGGCAAAGTAGGCCTTTATTCGGAGATGGTCAAGGCTAGTTTTGAACCTAGATAGGTAACTACATTTGTCTCGTTCTTCACAACCAAACTGCTGGACTGAAGTCAAAGGCACTGATACAATCAATTTTATTGCAGTACCTACAACACCAGCCAATGGACAGTGCCCAGAGTAAGTACACACAGCTCCTGACTGTCCTAGATGCTGACTCTGCTGTTCCTGCACTGAGTCCTACATCCTGAAAGGGTCCGTGAGGAAGGAGACACACACAGACAGAGGATGGGGCTGTGTGGGCCTGTGTCCTCATGCCCGCGAGTCCTGCTACTTTCATGCGCATTTGCCCGCATTCTCCTGTGCTGCTGAAAACAACTAGACTCCTGGAAGAGCAAAGACATGGGAATCAGGAAGTCTTCCAGGTTTCTCACAGGCTTTATGGCAAAGGTTCAAAAAATCTGGTCAGTCTATGAGTCACATGTGCAGGCTTCCTGATTTGGTTTTGTCTTGTAGAAACAAAGCAGCTTCTTGGGAAATTACTAATTCTTCAGTTTAGCAATTACAACAAGTATTATTCCTACCTCGCCTCTTCTTGTTAAAGCACACTCAGTGGGGGCCGGAGCGATAGCCCAGCGGGTAGGGCGTTTGCCTTGCACGCGGCCGGCTCATGCCGGCCCGGGTTCGATCCTGGGCATCCCATATGGTCCCCCGAGCACCGCCAGGAGTAATTCCTGAGTGCAGAGCCAGGAGTAACCCCTAAGCATTGCTGGGTGTGACCCAAAAAAGCAAAAAAAAGAAAAAATAAAAAAAAATAAAGCACACTCAGTGATAATCAACTCAGGAATTTCGCTTATTTCCTGCCTGATACTATAGGGCTCCACCCACAGTATTAGTTTCACTTTTCAGAGTGAGTTTTTTCCTGAAGAAATCGAAAGTGGGAGCTACCTAGAGTCTATCAGGAATGAAAACTGTCTGCTGTTTAAATAAGGTAAGGAAAATTCTGGGTAAAGGTCTGTGGGAGGGTAAGAATCGAGCGTGTGACTATGCAGGGTGTGTGTGTGTGTGTGTGTGTGTGTGTGTGTGTGTGTGTGTGTGTGTGTGTGTGTATCTGTAACCGTATGTGAGAGTCAGAGTTTATTGAGGATTGTGTGGGTTTGTGAAGTGAGTAGGAATTTGTAGGAACTGTGAGTTTGTGGGGTGTGTGTGAGAGTTGTGTGCAAGGTTGTGGGCTGTGTCTGTTTGTTTGCACGTCTCAGTGATGGGATCCTTACAAACTGCAAAGTTTTCTAGATTTTGCTTTCTTCATCTCTCACCACACTCCAAGCAGATCTAGGGTGTGAGGCGATGAAGACCCATGATGGGCACCAGAGGGCTGAGATAATACACAAAGGAGAATAAATGATGCAGGAAGTTATTCTTATGCTGCTAAAGAAATCGTTTTCAGAATTAGAAGAAAATGCTTTTGCAGTAATTTTATTTTTAAAACACAGCTTTATTTCTTGGGATATCTAATCTCTATTGGGTCAAAGAAACATTTCTGTTTTACCCCATCCCTCACCTCCTCCCTTCTCAAAAAACTCAATAGTGAATATGGGAGTGAGGGCGCCCCAAGCTGCAACAACGTGGAAAAAGGGCAAAAGTCCTATATTCCTTGTGTTCCTGTGCTCCTCGTCTCCGGTCCTCACATCCAGGTTTCTGGCAAGCCTGTGGCTCCTTCACTCTCATGTTCTGGGAACCAAGGTTGGCCTGCGGGTGGGAGAGTCACTTCTCAGGGTCTCCAGGAGCTCTGCTCTCAGGATAACCTCCCACCTCTTCTAATTCTTCATCCACACATCAGAGAGGCTGAAGGCAGTGTGCACAGCTTCGCCTGGTTGTCTGTGGACCTTATTATTTTTGCTTGTGAACGCTGTTCTGAGCTTGGGTCTTTTTTACTTATATCTTCTTTTCTTTGAGAGTTGGAGGAATGTAGGAAGAACTGGAAATTAACGATCCAGTGCAGACATGATTTACCTCAAGGAATCCTCCAAACACCACCTAATTCAAGTACCAGTTACCAAGTAATCAACCCAGTACTAATGAAGGAACTTTTCACAGATTGGGTGTCTTGCTCTCTCTCCATGAGATTCTCTCCTTTGCTACAACTTTTGTGATTAAATCTGTCCTCCTTCTCTCACTCTCTGAGTCCCAGGTCCAAAATATTTCTAGAAATACCATAAAATGGAATATTTGATCTTGTCTTTTCTGTCATAACAGACTCAAGCAAGTAGAATACAACTGAAACACATTGGAATGAAGGAGCTAAATATTACATTTCATTTAATATTATTATACTCAGTTTAAGGACTGGATGATTAAGGCCACATCTGTCACGACACAGAGACATGTACTGAATCTGCCCAATTCTAATCCCTGTCTCTCTCACAGAGATTCCAAATTCACAGAAGCCACAAAGACACTGGAGAGGTGTAATTCTGACACACTGGAAAATTCTTTCTACTTCATCTCTGCTTCTCAATGCAATTTTGCAGCATTTCAGGAACAGCCATGGCCTCAGTTACAGTTACCAAGAAGTTGAGGGAGGAAGCTACCTGTGCCATCTGCCTGGACCTGATGACCACACCAGTGAGCATTGACTGTGGGCATAACTTCCGCTGAGTGCATAGTGGGCCTCTTGGGAAATCAAAGCTCTACAACACCAACTTTGCAGAGATTTCACTGTCCCCAGTGTCGGGAACCTTTTAAAAGTGACAGTCTTCGGCCCAACAAGCAGCTGGAAAATATCATTGAAACCATTAAGGAGACAGACCAAGAAAGGCTGTGTAATGAACATGGAGAAAAACTTCACCTGTTTTGTGAAGATGACGGTCAGCTCATCTGTTGGCGCTGTGAGAGAACATCACAGCACAGAGGACATGTCACTGCTCTTGTTGAAGAAGCATGTGGAAGCTACAAGGTGAGTGTGGGTCAGAAATCCTCAGAAATCCTTGTCTCGTGCTGCTCTGAAAACTGTTTTACTTATTGGATATCAATAATTTTCTTTTTTTTTTTGTGTGTGTGTTCTTTGTTTTCTTTTTTTTTACAATTAAAAAAGTTCATGTTTGGGTTTTGCTCATACAGTGTTTCAGCACCCGTCCCTCCACCAGTGCCCATCTCCATACAAATAAAAAGATATACAATTAAAAAGTTCATGTTTGGGTTTTGGTCATACAGTGTTTCAGCACCCGTCCCTCCACCAGTGCCCATCTCCATACAAATAAAAAGATATACAATTAAAAAGTTCATGTTTGGGTTTTGGTCATACAGTGTTTCAGCACCCGTCCCTCCACCAGTGCCCATCTCCATACAAATAAAAAAGATATACAATTAAAAAGTTCATGTTTGGGTTTTGGTCATACAGTGTTTCAGCACCCGTCCCTCCACCAGTGCCCATCTCCCACCAACAACATCCCCGGTTCCCTCCCCCTTCCCCAGCCCTGCTCTATGGCAGGTTCTTCATTTCTTTCCCTTTCTCTCTCTCTTTTCCTTCCCTTCCAGACTATGGATTACAGAACACACATTAAAAGGTTGTCATGTGAATCCTTTTGCCTCTATTTAATGCTCAGTTCTAGGTTGGCATTAGTACCCTCGACTATTATTAGCACCCTGTTCCATTTTCTGTCTTACCTAAACTCTGACTCCCACACGTTTGTGATAATTTCCACCTTTGACAAGACCTCCCGATATATGCTTCACTTGACCTTGGATATTGGTATCATAATATGTACATATATATTTATGCCATGCAAATAAATGCAGTCATTCTGTATCTGTCTCTCTCCTTCTGGCTAATTTCGCTCAACATAATCTTCTCCATGTCCATCCATTTATAGGCAAATTTTATAACTTCATTTTTTCTAACAGCTGCATAGTATTATGCTTCAAATGTGCTCTGCACATGTTGATAAAGTAGGTTGTCGCAGCATCCTCACTACCAAACTGCTAGCTGCATCTACCTCCACCATTCAACAACTCCACACTGTATCTTCTCAAGGCTCCCTGCTTGGTCAGAAATCAAGTGCTGGTGTTTGCTTTCGCTTACTCTGTTTCTTTACAGAAATTTCTTTACATTGAATTTATGAGTGAGTCCATCTGGAGTTGTATTTCTCTTTTTGAATTATTTTATCTACAATAGCATCTCAACTCCATGCAAGTTATCACATGGGAATATTTTATCCTTTTATCTTTTCTGTTTTATAGCTCATTGTATGAATATACCACATCTCTCTTTTAAGCCATTCTATCACTGGACACTGCGTTTTCCTCATCTTGCTAACTTTACATAGCAATGTAATAAACATAGGTGTCCATCTATGAGTTAGGGTTTGTATTCTTTGGATAGCTCTCTGGGATGAATAACAGATCATATTGTAAGCATAGTCCTTAGTTGGCAACGTGAGCATTTCATTTTCAGGCCCATTGTAGTGATTCTCATAAGTACTGGACCAGTTTACTCCTCAAAATTGCATTAGTGCTTTATATGCACCACAATTGAAAACCACCAAAATTGTTGTTTGTTGTGTATGTGCTATAGACTGTTCTCATAGTAATGAGTGGATCCTTAATGTAGTGATGATTTGCATTTCCCAGTTATAAATGGGAAATGCAAGCATATCTCTGTGCCTGTTTACACTATATATGTCTTTGTTAGAGTAATCTAGCTTTTTGGGACCAGAGTAGGAGTACAGGAAGAAAGGCCTTATCCTAGCAAACTCTGGTTTAAATCATAGACACTCGTAGGGCTGTCAAAGTACCACCAGAAATGATTTGTGAGCACAGAGTCTCAGTTATAGCTGCCAGGTGAAAGTCCTAAGCACCTCTGAGGCTCTCTCAAAATAAGAAAAAAAGGAAAATAAAAGTAAAACACAAATAGTTCTCCCTTACAAAGGATTACTTTTAGTTTCACTGAAATTTTATTTTGCCTTTCTGAGTCAATAATGAATTAGAGCTCTCAATTCCTAAACTCATATTATTCCTTATTTAAATAATGACTTAAAGGACTTGTTAACTATGCTGAAATAAAAATTTGTGAATGAAGTACAATGAGAAGTTTAGACTAACATACACTCAAAATTATGTATGAAGGTTGCCTTTGTTGTGGTGGAATATAGAAGTGGGCATAGTCCTAATGCCTCATTCCTCAACCGTATATGAAATAGAGGAATATGTTGTCGCTTTGGACACATTACTTACTCCCATAAAAATAATAAATTTCAACAACACAAAAAATAATCAAATATCTGAATAGTTTTGCAGATTGTCCAGGGAATCACTGTGTTACTGGACTGATAGCTGCCCACATGCTTTCTCTCAGCATGTAAAGGATCAACAAACAGTGTTTATCTAATTGTTGGAAAGGCTGTGATTTCTGTTCGATATTTGTGAAGAGTTATACAATTGCATATATTTCTAATAAGTCATTTCCCCCTAAGGAACAGCTACAGAAAGCTGTGACAAAACTGAAGGACACAAATCTCAACTACAGAAACCTGAAGCTACATACAACAAAGAAAATAAGTAATTGGAAGGTAAGAATTAGAAGCTTTTTGTGGTCAAAGTATATTCCAGTATCTTGTCCAGTAGTAGGTAATGTTTAGCAAAAGGATTATCAGGATTGATTATTCAACAAATGGCCCCGTTGCTGAGAACAGATGACTGGATAAAGAAATTTTGGTACATCTACACAGTGGAATACTATGCAGCTGTTAGGAAAACGAAGTTATGAAATTTGCCTATAAATAGATGGGCATGAAGAGGATTATGCTGAGTGAAATTAGCCAGAGGGAAAAGAACAGATACAGAATGACCACATTTATATGTAGGATATTAAAAATATACTATGATACCAATATGCAAGGTCAGTAACAAAATGGATCAGGAGGTCTTGTCAATGTGTGGAATCTACCAAATTTTTGTGGGAGTAAGAGGTTAGGTAAGACAGAGAAGGGATCAATGTACTAACAATTATTGGAAATCATAATACCAACCTAAAACTATCACTAAATGTAGGCTAAGGGGTACATGATAACCTCTAACTGTATGTATAGCAAGCCACAATGTGTAAGAGAAGGGAAAGATAGATAGACAGACAGACAGACAGACAGACGGACAGACGGATAGATAGATAGATAGATAGATAGATAGATAGATAGATAGATAGATAGATAGATAGATAGATAGATAGATAGATAGATAGATAGATAGATAGATAGATAGATAGATAGATAGATAGATAGATAGATAGATAGATAGATAGATAGATAGATAGATAGATAGATAGATAGATAGATAGATAGATAGATAGATAGATAGATAGATAGATAGATAGATAGATAGATAGATAGATAGATAGAAAGCAAAGCAAAGTGTTTGCCCAGGGTAGCAGGGAAGGAATCAGGGAAAATTGGTGGTGGAAAATAGACACTGGAGGAGGGATGTGTTCTGTAACACTGTATGACAAAACCCAAACATGAACATCTCTGTAATTGTATATCTCACGGTGGTATATTAAAATTGCCCCAGTTTTTAAAAAGTAATGTACAAAGCATTGCCCTTTATTCTTTTAGTTATATATATATATATTATATATATTATATATATTATAATTTTACTGCAAATATTGTTTAGGATTCACAGTATGTCAATTAGAGAGGAATGAGTATTTCAGACTACCTTGAAAGGTCCTTGACTGGGATCAAATTCTCAAACTTTGAAAGTACCTTCAGGATTTGGAGCCTCAATTTGACCATTTTGGTGTATTTACCACGTGCATCAACTGACACTCAAGCTGTCCAGCTTCAGAAACCAACTATTTGTGGACACTGAGAAACAGATCCATTCTAATGAGATGCATTTAGCTCAGCATCTCATCAGAGGTGTTTTGTGGAGTACAGGAACTACCCAGAGAACATACAAAAGAAACTACAGAATATGGATCTCTATTAATATCTATAATAAAATAGATGTCCTTAAGGGTATATTGATAGCACATTAGTCTGCAGTATTATAACACAGATCAGTGCATTATAACACAGACCATTTTAACCCTTTCATTGTATCTTAAAACTCTGTGCTTATTCTTTATGTACAAGTCTTAAAAATGAGCTCTCAAAAGATAGATAGTCTTTTGCTTTCAATTCTGGGATCATGAGTGGTGGGAAGAGCTTCACAATAACAACAACAACAAAACACTTCATAAAGACAAGGGTTGAACTAACACTTGCTCCTACTTCAAGGTAAATAAGTTACTCTTTAGTTCATTTCATAGACATTGGAACACTGCCTGAAAGGAGAAAGCTCTAATGGAAACTCAAATTCTAGTCACCACCCCCACGAAATAAAATCTATGTCATACAAAATAGATGATTTTCTTTCAGTCATTCCCACACATTACGATGATTAACTACCCTGAATTTGTATTTGTAGTATTTATGATCAGTTACTGTCAACGGAGCTTCTCCCTATGAGACTCATGAACTCACACGTGCGGTCACCTTCACTCCAGTTGTGATATGTCAGTTATAAACTTCAGTAAGATTCAAGAAGAAACTTCAGAAGTTTCTTGAACCAAAAAGTTTACCTGAAACACAAGAACATATCCTTATCAAAATTATAACTAATTTGTTTTTTTTTGTAATATTTTATTATACCACCATGAGATATACAATTACAAAGATGTTCATGTTTGGGTTTCAGTCACAGTGTTCCTGCACCCATTCCTCCACCAGTGCCATTTCCCACTACCAATGTCCCCGATTCCCTCCCCCCGTCTCTAGCCTGCCTCCATGGCATGTTGTTTATCTCTCTTCTCTCTTTCTCTCTCTCTCTCTAGCTGTCTCTTCAATCTCTTAAATAGTGTGGCTTGCAATACACGCATTTAGAGGTTTTCATGTATATCCCTTTGCCTATATTCAATACTCAGTTCTAGGCTGCTATCATAATTTTCAATGATTATTAGCAGACTATTCCCTTCTCTGTATTACCTAACCTCTGACTCCGACATACTTGCGCATGATTCCACCTATTGACAAGACCTCCTGATCCATGTTTAGCCTGACCTTGGATATTGGTATCATATTATATATAAATATATATAGTGTATATATATATACATATACTATAGTATATAGTAGCCTGCCTCTTCGATGCCTTTGAAGGCATTCCATGCTGCTCTCTTCCTCCTGCGCAGCTCAGATTTTAGGTCGTTCATCATATTAACTTCTCGACCTAGGTACACATAACTGCTGCATTCAGAGATGTTTGTTCCATTGAGAGTGAATTGTGCCTCAGGAACTAGTTCATTTTTTCATGAACATAGTTTTCTTCAGATTCAGCTGTAGACCTATCTTTCCACATTCTCGGTCAAAGTCAGCCAGCATTTGTGCCGCTTGCTAATGGTGTTATTAGAACGATGTCATCAGCGAGGCGAAGGTGGTGTAGTTGCCGACCATTTATCTTCACTCCCATTCCTTCCCATTCTAATTGTCGCATGATGTTCTTGAGGGTGGCGCTGAAGAGTTTTGGTGAAATGGTATCACCCTGTCGAGCCCCTCTTTTGACATCAATGATCACTTCTTTGTAGAATGGGGAGATCCTGGTGGTGAATCCGTAATACAGCTCACGAAGGATCTTGATGTATTGGGTTTGAACACCCTGTTTGGCTAGGGCTTCGATGACTGCTTCTGTCTCCACAGAATCAAAGGCTTTCTGTAAATTAATGAACGTGAGACAGAGCGGCATCTTGTACTCCCTACAAACCTCAATGAGTTTGGTTACTGTGTGGATATGGTCGATTGTGCTGAATCCTAAACCTGAGCTGCGCAGGAGGAAGAGAGCAACATGGGATGCCTTTAAAAACATCGAAGAAATAAAAAGACCTAGAACCTCTGGCTCTGGGCACATCTCTTCAACTCCACCATTCTCCCTGCATTAACATACGCCTCAGAGACCTGGGCCCTATGAAAGCAGGATGAGAATGTTATTTGGCTCTCCCAGAAAGGAATCAAAAGAGCTATGCTTGGAATATCATGCCTCACTCAAGTGAAAGAAGGAAATCGGAGCTCTAACCTCCATCGCTGTTCCAGAGTCAGGGATGCTGTCTCGTTTGCCACGGCATCGAAAATCAGTTGGGCTGGACATGTAATGCGATTTGGTGACGACCGCAGGACTAGAGCCTTTACCAACTGGATCCCACGGGATGTCAAAAGATCACGTGGCCGCCCACAAGATGGTCAGACTTCTTCGTCAAGACCTTGAACAAATGGTTTGAGGCTCTTTGTATTCTTGAAGCAATCAAATACCATTGGATACGCTGGCACGTGATAGGGTCAAATGGAAATATTACTGGCATCTGTCAAGCAAATCGATGAATAATGGGATGTCAAGTGATCAAGTAATCATTCTATATCTGTCCTTTTCCTTCTGGATACTTTCACTCAGTACGGTTCTCTCCATGTCCATCCATTTATAGGCAAATTTCATAACTTTGTTTTCCTAACAGCTGCATAGTATTCCATTGTGTAGATGTACCAAAGTTTCTTTCTATCCAGTCATCTCATCTCAGGCACTCTAGTTGTTTCCAGATTCTGGCTATTGTGAATAGTGTTACAATGAATATAGAAGTGGAGATAGTGTTTCTGCTGTGTATTTTTGTCCTCCCAGGGTATATTTCCAGGAGTGCTATGGCTGGTTCAAATGGGAGCTCGATATCTAATTTTTGGAGGAATGTCCATGTTGTTTTCAAAAAGGCTGTACCAGGTGACATCCCCACCAACAATGAATGAGAGTCTCCTTTCTCCCTGCATCCATGTCACCACCTGTTGTTCTTGCTCTTTGCATGTGTGCCAGTCTCTGTGGTGTGAGATGATATCTCATTGTTGTTTTGATTTGCATCTCCCGATGATTAGTGATCATCACTAATCATGAGGTTCCCAGGAGGGATGGCAGGTTCTAGCCCTGGCCCACCATCCCAGCAGAGCCTCGCAAGAAGTCAAAGGAAGCCCCACACCATGAGGTAGGCTGTTTTCCACATCCAGACTCCACAGCTCGTCAGAACTCCACCCAACAAAAAAGTTGATCTTTCCTTCTCAATAAATGTTCATCAATACATGCATGAGATGAGAGTCTATTACAATAGTATCCCACCAGCACAGCAGAGCCTGGCAAGCCACCCATGTCATATTTAATATACCAAAAACCAGTAACAACTATAGACCTCATTCCCATGACCTTAAGGAATGGTTTGAGGCTCTTCATGTTCCTGAAATGAGCACTTGCCCTTGGGCTACACTAGCATATAACAGGACGTATGAAGATGTTACTGGTGCCCACTCAAGCAAATCGATGAACAATGGGAGGACAAGTGAAGTGATACAAGTGATGATTAGTTATAATGAGAATTTTTTCATATGCCTTTTGGTCTTCGAATTTCTTCTTGTCAAACTTTCTGTTCATTTCTTCTCCCCATTTTTTGATGGGGTTGGCTGTTTTCTTCTTGTAAAGCACTACCAGTGCTTGATATATCCTGATTATTAACTCCTTTCAGATGGGTATTGGGTGAATATTCTTTTCCACTCTGTGGACTGTCTTTGTTAAAACTCATTTGGTTTTATAACTTCTTTTTAAGTTACCTTGGCTGAGCACTATTCTGTACCTTTGTTCTATTCTTCTTAAACCAGCTTCTTGATGAAGCAGAAGGAATTTAACCATATATCTATAATTATGATACTCTATTCTACTTTTGAATATCTACCTCTACCATAACTCTAGTGCAGGAAACAGAGCAATCTTCTGGCTATGGCACACTAACTGAGGAACAGTGTGTGTGTGTGTGTGTGTGTGTGTGTGTGAGCATAGCATTCACCATTCCTATCTATTTGAGTGGACAGCTCTGTGGCAATGGGCAGTGTTTTACATATTCTTGTACAGACATTTCCTCTATCCTCCTGCAAAACCTTTCATCATCCAAACTAAAATTCTTTTCCTACTGAACTATAATTCCTCAGTGCCTCTTCCTCCAACTCTCAGGTTTTCACTGTCCCTATGAATATGACTTACTCTTTCAGTAGAGTTCTACAATATCATCACTGTATTTCTGACTTAGTCTCCTTTGCTCACTGCCCCTCTGACTCAACCATGCTGCACTAGGCATCAAAGATTCCTTCCTCGGTACTCGCCATAGCAGAGTACCGAGGAAGAAGAAGAAAAGGACATTAAGGGCACCCAGATAGGCAAGGAAGAAATCAAGCTATCATTATTTGCAGATGACATGATATTATACCTAGAGAACCCTAAACTCTCGACCCAAAAACTCTTAGAAACAATAGATAGGTATAGTAGAGTGGCAGGGTACAAAATCAATACCCAAAAGTCGGTGGCTTTCCTATACACAAATAACGAAAGAGAAGAAAGGGATATTAAGAAATCGATTCCATTCACAATTGTGCCACAGAAAACCAAATACCTAGGAATCAGCTTAACCAAGTGTGTAAAGGACCTATACAAAGAGAACTACAAGACACTGCTTCAAGAAATAAAAGAGGACACGAGGAAATGGAAACACATTCCCTGCTCCTGGATGGGGAGAATTAACATTGTCAAGATGGTAATACTCCCTAGAGCTTTGTACAGATTCAATGCGGTTCCTATAAGGATTCCCATGACATTCTTTAAAGAAATTGACCAAACACTTCTGAAATTCGTATGGAATAACAAACCCCCACGGATAGCTAAAGCAATCCTTGGGAAGAAGAAGATGGGAGGCATCACCTTTCCCAACCTCAAACTGTACTACAAAGCAGCAGTAATTAAAACAGCGTGGTACTGGAATAAAAACAGACCTGTGGACCTATGGAATAGAGTTGAGTATCCTGACACCCACCCTCAAAGACATGATCAGTTAATCTTTGATAAAGGTGCAAAGAGTCCAAACTGGAGTAAGGAAAGCCTCTTCAACAAGTGGTGCTGGGAAAACTGGACAGCTACATGTAAAAAAAATGAATTTGGACCTGTGTCTAACACCTTGCACAAAAATCAGATCAAAATGGATTAAAGATCTCAATGTCAGACCTGAATCCATAAAGTACATTGAAGAAAATATAGGAAAAACCCTCCATGACATCGATGCTAAAGACATCTTCAAAGGTGAAACACCATTAACAAAGCAACTAGAAGAAAATATAAATATATGGGACTACATGAAACTGAAGAGCTTCTGCACCTCGAAAGAAACAGTGACCAAGACAGAAAGACAGTCGACAGAATGGGAAAGAATATTCACCCAATACCCATCTGATAAGGGGTTAATATCCAGGATATATCAGGCACTGGTACAAATACATAAGAAAAAACAGCCAACCCCATTAGAAAATGGGGAGAGGAGATGAACAGAAACTTTGACAAGGAAGAAATCTGAATGGCCAAAAGGCATATGAGAAAATGCTCATCATCACTAATCATCAGAGAGAAGCAAATCAAAACAACAATGAGATATCACCTCACACCACAGAGAATGGCCCATATCCAAAAGGGTAAAAGCAACAAGTGCTGGCGTGGATGTGGGGAAAAGGGGACTCTCATACACTGTTGGTGGGAATGTCGACTTGTACAACCTTTCTGGATCAATATGGACATTCCTCCAAAGACTAGAAATTGAGCTCCCCTTTGACCCAGCCATACCGCTCTTGGGAATATACCCTGGAAAGCCAAAAACACACAGCGGAAACACAATCTGCACTTTTATTTTCATAGCAGCACTATTCACAGTAGCCAGAACCTGGAAACAACCAGTATGCCCGAGAACTGATGACTGGATAAAGAAACTGTGGTACATCTACACAATGGAATACTATGCAGCTGTCAGAAAAAATTAAGTTATGAAATTTTGCTATAAATGGATGGATATGGAAAGAATCATGCTGAGTGAAATTAGTCAGAAGGAAGAGAGAGACATAGAATGACTGCATTTATTTGCATGACATAAATATACTAGGTGATCTTACCGAAAGTGGAAATTACCACAAGCGTGTGGGAGTCAGAGGTTAGTTTAGATAGAGAAGGGAACATGTGTGAATAAATGTCTAAAGTTCTGATGCTAACATAGAACTGAGCATTAAATACAGACAAAAAAATGCAAATGATGGCTTCTAAGTGTACATAGTGCAACCCACAATGTGTGGGAGAAGGAGGAGAGAGAGAGGGAGAGGAGAGGAGATAAAGAACCTGCCATTTAGGCAGGATGAGGGAGGGGGGCAGGGAATTGGGGACATGGGTGGTGGCTGGGGGCACTGGTGGAGGGCGGGTGCTGGAACACTGTGTGACCGAAACCCCCAAGCGTGAACAGCATTGTAATTGTATATCTCACGGTGGTATAATAAAATGTTAAAAAAAAAGATTCCTTCCTCGTTGCTCCTGAACATATTTCAATTGCTTCTGTCTGACTCATATTGTATACAGATTTATGAACTTTTGGTCTGTATTCACTTTCTGAGCACTTTTATTCTTATAGGATATAATAAAGCATGAGAAAGAAAGAATCCATTTGGAATTTATGAATCTTCACAAATTCCTGCACTTAGAGGAGGAGTCTTATATATGTAGACTAGAGAGAGAAAAAAGCAGAAGCTGAACACTCTTCAGGACAACGTGGCCCATCTAGAAAATAAACTACAGGAACTCAAGAAGCACATCCTAGAACTGGACAAAAAATGTCAGGGTTCAGCACATGATTTGCTGCAGGTGAGTCTGAGATCTTGGGGGAAACAGAGGAGGTGTCTATCCCCATGCTAGGAAGAGCATAATGGTGAGCAAAATGGAAGATTACAAGGTCTGCTTCCTGCTTCCTCAGTTAAGACTCCTCTCCTTAGCTCACTTTAGTTCAGCATGACACACAGTAGTTCTAGCATAGACACATGAACTGTTAGATTTCATCTTTTCTTATAGCTGACTCGTAATTGATTGCATGTATACTATAATTTCTTTACCACTCAGATGTTCATGGATATGGGAGATGGTGCTATGCCTTGGCCATTGTATAGCAACACAACAAACACAGAAAAGCAAATATCTTTCAGAAGTAATGTGGTTGTGCTCTTTGAAATGATCCCTAGGATTAGAAGTTCTGAATTCCATAGAGGCTCAATGCTTAATTTTTTGGTGGTCTCCAGTGAAATTGTCTGTGTCTTTTTTAATTTCAAAACAAGTAAGCACTGTGTGTTGATAGAAGATACTATTGTTACTCTTGCCTTTCCCCATTTTAGATCTTTATTATCTACTGCTTCCAATTAGGTTTCTTTGTCTTTTTAAAGGTGACCCTTTAGTGTTTCTAATAAATTTGGTTAAATAGTCATCAACTGCTTTAGCTTTTTATTTTTATTATTCCTAAAGCTTTGTTTCCCTCCTGCAAGGCTGAATGATTACTTATTTGAACTGAGTATTTTACTGGGATGTTTGCTTTATCCAAATTTCTCTTGTGTCAAATCATACTTTACCCTGGTCACTAAGAAATCAGTTTCTCAACTGCCTATAGAATTTATTTGAATCTTATGATGGTTCCTTTGCATATAAATTTCATTTTTACCTTGGTGCTCTTTAGATTCTGTTTCTATCTTTGGTCTTGCAATTTAAATTAGAGTACATCTTAAAGAGTTCTTTGATCTGGGTTAATTATATTTAGAACTCCTTAGATGCATTAGAACTATTAAGATCTTCTTTCTGAATATGGCAGTCAGTTCTAAGAATAGGAAAGTTCTGAACTATAATTTCTTCTCTTTTTTTTAAAATGAAGCAAATTGGTTTTCACTGAAAATTACTTGAAAGATGTGAGAGGGGGAAAAAGAGGATTAATTTGTTCAAGAAACAACATGCAGCAAAAAAAATATAGAGATACAACCAAGTGAGACATGTGCTCAGGGGCAAGAATGAGGGCTTGATGGTCAAGTGACAGCTGTAATTTTTTGAAACCACAGTTGCTCCTCATTCTCACTTTCCTTTTCCTCAAGGACTCTTTTTTTGTTCTTGTCTTTTGTTTTGGACCCACACTTGGCAACTCTGTGCTTACTCCTTCCTCTGCACTCCAGGATCACTCCCGGAGAGTTCAAGGTGCCAGGACCCAACCAGGATAGGTGTTGTGCAAGACAAACACCTACCCACTGAACTATCACTCCACCCCTCATTAAAGCCTCCTTTAATTTGATTGTTGTTCTTGTTAAGATTACCCATAATTCTCAAGCTTCCCTTTCATAATTTTTTTCTCTTTCCCTTATTCTTCTATTTAACTGATGTTTTCTAAGTTGAATTATCTTATGTGATTTGTTCTCTGTCATCAGTCACTCAACTACTGGAATCTTCCAACGATTTTTACTTTTTTTTTTCATTTTTTTAAATAAGATGACTTTATTCCATTTCTCTCCCTGTCTGAAACTTCATCTTGCTTTGTTTGAGATGGAGACCTTTTCTAATGTTTGCATTAATTCCTTTAACCTTACAATACACTGAAGTTCTCAATTCAGAAAATGTGCAAATCAACTAGTTGTTTGGGAACTTTCTGGACTTTCATTTTGACCATTAATCTGGGTGAGCTTTATGCGGTGTACTATAGTAAACATAAAGCTCACTTGTGTCTGTCATTACCACAGAGAGTCTGCTGGCTAAGTTTGTGTGGTAACTAACCATTGCCAAGACTTTGCTGTACTCAACAGCACTGTCTCTTGCCCTTCACAATTCCAGTTCCTCACTATGACCCTGTTGTCTCCATCCTTCAGTTTAGGACTTGTGTACACCTAAACCAGTGTTCTTTATTTTTTGTATCAAATCTGCTCTGAGTCTGACTGAATCCTTGCATCAGAGGTACTCTGGGGGCTCGAGATGGGGAATATAGCTTTTGTAGTCATCTCACAAAGGCAGCCGAACTCTCCTCACACCACATAAGCCACAAACGTTGATGGATGCTTATATGCCTGGGACCACAGCTGTATGTCCCACTCAAAGATCTATCTGAGACTCTGTCACTCCCAGATCCATTCCTCCTGTCGACCTCCTCAATAAGTTGATTCATAAGCATGTGTATGAAATTTCTGTCCTCTGTTTTGTTCCCCTGGCCCTGACTAGTAAATCAGTTTTCTCTTCTTCCATCCTCGAGCCACATCTCTTGAGCTTCTTATGGCTATGAAGTTACTCACATGAAAACATGCCTAGAGCCATAAGTTGGATCAGGCTATATATTCCACTATGGATTACACATGGAAACCTCGGTGGTGTCTGTATTTGTTATATTTTGCACACTGTCTGATGCACAGGGCACCTTTCTCCTCCATGATGGCTCTGTCACTGCCTGGAGATTTTTATAGATCCATAAGAGAATTGGGGGTTATACCATAGTTTATGATTATATTATGACTGTCCCCCACAAAGTAGTACCTGTTGTCACCACCTAAGCATCTCAGATACTGCGACCCTGCATGGACTCAGAACTCAGATATTTCATGATAAGCAGTGTCCAAAATGGATTCACTCTAAGGAAGTCACATCATTGAAGAAAGCAGTGCCCTAGGCATCTTTCTGACCCCTTTATTCATAGCCATAGGTTGATGTGTTTTCAGACACCAAAGCTCTGCACAGTCTCAGTAAGGAAATCTGCAGACTGGGATGTTGATAACAGACAGCCATGGAAATCCCAAAGGAACTCAGTTGAGAATCATTCTATTAGAAATCCCCCAATGTCTACAGTTAGGGGTTAGTAGTTTGCCTCAACAGTAATTAACTTATTCTGTACACATGAGACCTTGGTTGCATTCCTACCCTTAGGATCACTTAACTTGCTTGCCTGGAAGGAGTGTTTATAGAGAAGTGCCCACATGCTATGCTCCACAAAGTTTAGATGCTCTTACCATTGTTTTGGTCTTTGTTTCTCTACAGGATATCAAGGGCACTCTGAGCAGGTGAGTGGAAACAATGTGGGCAGGGAGGGGCATGTGCATAGAGGCTTAAATGGAAGGAACCACTGGAGAAATCTCTGGTCTCTGCTTATTCTAGGAGTTCGGCTGTCAATCTGGAAACACCAAAGGATATTTCTTTAGAGGTCGAAACTGTATGCAACATCTCTGAGCTTAACTTTAGCGTGATAAAACTGCTAAAGCACTATTTTGGTATGTTGATTTCAGAATTCCAAGCTAATGTTTTAATTATCAGTGTAATGCAAGAACGGTAGGTGATTATTATGGAAGGTGGTGCAAGTGCTGTAAGGACCTTGACAAAGTAACACATTTTACTAATTCCAAAACTGAGTTTCATCTTCTGTAGTTCTTTTTTAATCATTGTTTTCCATGTTTCTATAATCCTTCACTAGCGTTCCCAGTTTTCCTCCTACCCCACCCCCACCGGAAAGACAGGGCTGTTTTATTTTTGACTATTAAACCAAATCTAATTTCAGACCTGAGAGAAAGCTCAATGGCCTGAGTGCACATGCTTTGTGTTCATTGTTCAGTTAGTTTTGTGTGAATATTCTGTCAGTCAGAGGAGCAGATAATGAGATGTCCCAAGTAGAATAAAATTATCACAGAGGACTACAGCTCTGGATGGGCTCGAGTAGTATTGAGCAGCAGAAGTGACCTTTTTTATTCACATGTAGGTATAGACTGATGTCACTTACAAAAAACAACGAGCCAGGTGTACAGATCACTGTACTTTTGAATTTCCATGTACCCACTGCCCACACAACACTGCTCTGGGTGTCCAGTGGCAGGTATAGGTGCTGTGAGGACAGGAGAGTGTGAGCAGAGGAGAGAAAAGCAGAGCCTGCATCATAGCATGGGAAGGCTGTGTGGACTTCATACTGCACTAAGTTTCTTTGCTCCTGTGGCCTTCCCTCGGCTTCCCATTAGGTGAAATAAGTGGAGTATTAGGGAAGAGAATGGAAAGAGAGCCTGTGAGAGTAGCCACAGCAGTCAGTCTTTCAGGGACAAGAGCAAGATGGGTAGAGTGGGTAAAAAGAGCGGTGATTTGAAGGAACTTGAAGACAAGCACAGGAAGTACTTCTGCATAGGAGACTTACGTTAGTGGGAGTCCAACTCCTTGTACTTGGTGACACAGTGAGTGATTGACTTTTAAAAAAATATTTTATTATACTGCTGTTAGATATACAATTACAAGATTTTCATGTTTGAATTTTGGTTCTATAGTGTTCCAACACCATCCCTCCACCCCTGCCCATCTCCCATCACCAATGACCCTACCTCCCTCCCCTTACCCCAGCCTACCTCTATGGCAGGTTCTTTATCTCCTCTCTCTCTCACTTCCCTTTCTTACACATTGTAGATTGTAATATATTCTAGAACATAATTGGTTCCACTAGTTTGATGTACTGGGTCCGGACCACAAAAATGGCGGCTATTATGGTGAGCGAGTCTCATCTAGCTGCTTCTGAGGCCCTACAGAGGTGATGGGCCCACTCCCAAAACCCATCTTGCCTCCAGGGAGCCTCATGGTCAGCTGAGTTGGGGAGAGCTGGATGGAAGCTCTCCCCCATGCGTCTGAGACTGCATCATGGCTGAGAGATGCAAAAGATGAGAGGCTGCTACAAGAGCATCCCACCCGCACGGCAGAGCCTGGCAAGCTACCTGTGTCGTATTGATATGCCAAATACCAGTAACGATTATAGACCTCATTCCCATGACCTGAGGTTTGAGACTCTTCATGTTCCTGGAACGAGCAGATGCCCTTGGGCTACACTAGCATGTGACAGGACGTATGGAGATGTTACTGGTGCCCACTCGAGCAAATCGATGAACAACGGGAAGACAAGTGATACAAGTGATCAAACATATCAGGAACGATGCTGACACTGGTGGTGGGTTTGGAGTTAAAACATTCTGCTATCAATGGCTTGGTAAACTGCAGAGCACACTGTCATGTGGTGCCCCTGCCTACCAGGAGTATGCCCTGAGCAATGCTGATGTGACCCTCAAACAAAAAAAGAAACAAGCAAAGGCGAGTATTTTCTTGTACTGTGGCTGAAGCCATAGTATAAGAGGGCAGGTGCTGTCCTTGCACACCACCAAATACGCAGCAACCATTTAATACACCCTAAGGCATGATTTCTGAGCACAGAGACAATAATAGGCCCTAAACTGCCTGGGCCCCTCAGTGCCCCCAATTAAAAATTTTAAAGCAAGTTTTTTTTTCTTCTTTTCTAGTCAATGTGACTCTGGATCCAGATACTGCTTCTCCAGGATTACTACTGTATGATAATCAGAGAAGTGTGCGTTCCTTAGGAGAGAGTTTACGTGTGACCCTCAACAAGTCTGAAACTTTCAACAGAGTTAGAAGCTTAGCCTGTGTCCTGGGCCGTGGCGCTTCACCTCAGGAAGGCATTACTTTGAAGTCGATGTACAGCAAGGTATTGGGTGCATTGTAGGACTTCGTCTGGAAAATATATCATGGGACATAACTGAGTATCAGTCTGGTTTATGGGCCATCAAAAATGCAGTGTCAAGAACTATTTAGCCCTTACTTCTCCCCCAACTCTCCTTCCTCTGAAGAACATACCTACAGTTGTAGGAATTATTCTAGACTGTGATGCCGGAATTGTGTCCTTCTACAACTCCACTACTGGTTCCCACATCTATACCTTTCCAAAGGCCTCCTTCTCCTGTGCTCTCCGACCTTATTTCCAGCTTTGTCCATTTACTTTTTTGTCCCTGATTTCCTCAGATCAGTAAGAAAGAAAGAAAAGTCTCATTTTGGTTCAATGACGCATAGGAAGTAGTATGCAAAACCAGGTGGGAACAGAAATTTTATCTAATTTTTTATTGCTATTACCACATACCTAAAACATTTGTAATTTATAAAAACTACATTAAGTCGTGGATATTCTTATTGTAACACAAATTATAATGATTCTGAACTACAAAGAAATAAAGCAAGATATTTTATTACATTGTGTGTTTTACATATTAATATCTCCTTCCCTCTGGATGATTTCCACTAAGCACCATCAGGAGTGATCCCAGAATGCATAGCCAGAAATAAACACTGAGCAATAAAGGGTGTGGTAAAAAAATTTATTTTTAAATTTAAAAATAAAAAACAAATCAAAACAAACAACTCCTGCTTGTGACCTTGCAGGCAAGATGCTCCTTGGAGGGCTCAAGGTCGCCATCTGTTCGCTCATTGCCAATACAGCTCTTTGTCCAAATAGTACTGTCTCTTAATTTTTCATGTCTCAATCATTTATTTCCCTTATACAAATATTAAATATTTATTTTTTCCTTATTCAAAAAAGCTTTTTAAAAAGAAATAAAAACATTTTATTGTAGTTTGTTTTAATTGAATCTCAGTGAGACACACGGTTACAAAGTTGTTCATAATGGGTTTCAGTCATGTAATGTTCCAACACCAGCCCTTCATGAGGGTACATTTCTCACCACCATTGTACCCACATTCCCTCCCGCCCTTCCCTGCTTGCCTCTAATCAGGTGTTTTTCTCTTCTCTCTCTCTCTCTCTCTCTCTCTCTCTCTCTCTCTCTCTCACTGTCTCTCTCCCTCTCTCACTCTCTTTCCTTTTTGGGCTTTATATGCAATACAGATACTGAAAGGTTATCAGGTACATTCCTTTACCTATGTTCAACCCTCATTTCCTTTCTAAAATGATCATTTCCAACTGCTATTGTGATATTGGTCTCTCGCTATCCTAACTGCTCATTGTCCCTCACTCTTGTGGCAAACATCCTGATTAGTCCTTCTGCTTCTTTTCCCTTGTCTTGGTGTTAGTCTCATACTATATACATATATATGTACATATATTTACTTATGTGTGTCTTTAATACATATAAGCACTTTACTATATATGTATATATAGGCTATGTATAAACACATATTCTTTTATATCCCAAAACTGAATACAGTCATTCTATTTCTGCCCTGCTCTGACTACTTTCACTCAGTATAATAGTCTCCATGTCCATCTATTCATGAGAAAACTTTATGACTTTTCTTTTCCTAATAACTGCCTAGTATAGACTTTCGTATATTGATTTTTCATCCTGCCAATTGACTATAGAGATCTATTACTCCTAGAAGGAGCTTTTTTGGTAAAGCCTTTAGGATTCTCTAAGTGTAATATGTCATCTGCAAATAGTGATAGTTTGACTTTTTCCTTTCCTTTATGCATGCCCTTGATATCTTTTTCTTGCCTAACTGCTATGGTCAGTACTTCCACTACTACACTGAATAGAAGTGGCAAGAGTGGGCGACCTTGTCTTGTCAATCATAGAAGGAAGGCTCTTAGGCTTTCCCGAAGAGGATAATATTTGCTGTGGGCTTGTGGTAGATGGCATTGTCTATGTTGCAAAAGTGCTTCAATGCCAATTTTATGAAGAGTTTTTATCATAGGTGTTTTGTTCGTCAAATGCTTCCTCTGCATCGATTCATACTATAGAAAGGTTTTTAATTTTTCTTTTATTGATATGGTGCATGAAGTTGACTAACTCTTGTGAGTGTTAAACCATCTTTGCATCCTGTGATGTATCTTACTTGGTCATGGTGTATGATGTTTTGATGAGTTTTGGATTCTGTTTGCTAGTATTTTGTTGAAGATCTTTGCGTCTGTGTTCATCAGGGATATCAATCTATAATTCTCTTTTTTTAAAGTTTTCTGTCTCATTTTGGAATAGGGGTGATATTTGCCTCACAGAAACTGTTTGGAAGTGTTTCTGCTTCTACAGTTTTCTGGAAAAATCTGAAAAGTGTTTGCAGCAGGTCCTCTATTTTTTAATATTTTATTATACCACCATGAGATATACAATTTAAAATGTTCATGTTTGAGTTTCGGTCATACAGTGTTCCAGCACCCATCCCTCCACCCATGTCCTTTCCCCACCACCAATGTCCCCAATTCCCTCCCCTTTACCCCAGCCTGCCTCCATGGCAGGTTCTTTATCTCCTTTCTCTCTTTCTCTCTCTCCTCTCTCTCTTCCTCTCTTTTCTTCTCGCTTCCCTTTCTTACACATTTTGGATTGTAATGCAGTACATTTAGAGGTTATCACGTGTATATTTTTGCCTATATTCAATGCTCAGTTCTCTGATGGCATAATCATTTTCAATGATTATCAGCACACTGTTCCCTTCTCTGTCTTACCTAGCCTCTGACTCCCACATGTTTGTGATATACCAGGGTTTGAGATATCGTGTGGGCACCCACACGCCATGGGGATTGGTCTGTGTAGAATCTGGACCAGAAGATGACTGTGGTTGTGTTGCTCAAGGTTTTCTGACTTATGGGAGCCTGGTGGAGGACAGGCAGAGGGGAAAAAACTTGCCCCCACACCAAGACTCCCATTAGTCTAGCACAGGCGGCCAGGCAGAGACTCTGCCCTGTACCTGAATCTGGTGTCCAGCGAGAGCCCCAGCAGCAGTTTTGGGCAGGGTCTCCAGGCCTTTGTGGAGGGAGCCAGGTGGGGGAGGTGGCACCAGTCCAGGCTCCCTAAAAACCTGGTTGGCATAGCGCCAAGTCCTGCCTGCCTGGGCTTGAATTCGGCATCTCTCTTGGGTCGGGCTGTGTCCTGCACTGGAGTCCAGACCAGAGGGTGAATGTGGTTTTATTGAGTGAGGTTTTCTAATTTCTTCTGTACTTGAATTTTCCTTTTTGAGTTTCTAGAATGTGATTGGTTCCACTAGTTTGAGGTACCATGTGACTCAAGCAGCTGCGCAACTCAGGGAAAGCCAGATGGCAGCTCTCCCCCAGATGTCTGAGTCTCTGCATGATGGTCGATAGCCCTGAGGCAGTTCATGGGCAGGTCCACCAGACCTCCCTGATGGGACAGAGGGGAAAGGGGACCCCAGCTCCATTTCCACAAAAACCCGATGACTTTCGCCTCTAAGAACTGCCTAGTGTGCTGAACTCTGCTGCTCTGCTGTATGGGTCTCGGTGAGCCAGGCTTGAGATCAGCTTCTCTCTTGGGTGGGGCTCTGATGAGCTGTGGAGTCTGGACCTTGAAAATGGCGGCTATTATGGTGACCGAGTTTCATCTAGCTGCTTCCTAGGCCCTATTGAGGTGATGGGCCTGGACTAAAATCCATCTTCCCTCCTGGGCACCTCATGGTCAGCTGAGCTAGGGGAAAGTCAGATGGGAGCTGCCCACCATGTGCCTGAGTCTCTGCATGATGGTTGATAGCTGTAGGTCCTCTTTAAAGGTCTGGAAAAATTCACTACTGAATCTATCTCAACTTGGGCTTTTGTTTTGGAGAAGACTTATGATTATCATTTCAATTTCCTTGATAGTTACAGATCTGTTCAGGTATTCCAAATCGTCTTGGTTCAGCCTTGGGAGATTATACAAATCCAGGAGTTTATCCATTTCTCCTAGGTTGTCTTGCTTCATGGCATACAATTTCTCAAGTAATCACTGATTACTTCAAAATCAGAAATTAAATTCCCCATTTTACTTCTGATTCAGTTTATTAGGGTTCTCTCTCTTTCTCTCACTACCTCTCTCTCCCTTTCAATCTCTCTCTGTCTCTCTCTCTCTCTCTCCTTTTTGGAGTCTTTTAGTGGTTTATCAATCTTATTTACATTTTAAAGAAAGATCAAAGTATCTTTGATCTTTTAGATTGATTTTGGTATTCCAGCTCACTAATTTTTGCTCTAAATTTTATTATTTCTTTCCTCCTGCATGGTTTGGGCTCCTTTTTATTGGATTAAGATCTCAAGCTCTGAAGTAAAGTTATTTATGTGGGTCCTTTCTTCTGTTCTGATGAATGCTTGCAGAGCTATATCCTTTCCTCTTAACACTGCTATTGTTGTTTCCCACAAGTTCTGGTAACTTGTGTCTTCATTCTGATTTGTTTCCAGGAATCTTTTGCATTCTTCTTTAATTTCCTCTCTATCTCAAGGTTGTTCAGTAGTGAGCTATTTAATTTCCAGATGTTTGATATGATTCTGACTTTGTGTGTGTGATTAGCTTCTTTTTTATACCATCATGGTCTGAAAAGATAGTCAATAACATTTTATATTCCTGATTTTATTGAGGTATGTCTTGTGGCCAGTATGTGGTCTATCTTTGAGAAGGTTCTATGTCCACTGGAGAAGAATATGTACTCAGCTTTTAGGGAGTGAAAACCCTGTGTATATCTACTAGCCCTTTCTCTTCTGTTTCTTCATTCAAATCCATTATTTCCTTACTGGGTTTTAGTCATGTTAATCTATAGAGAGGTAACAAGACGATGTTGAAGTCTTCAACTACTATTGTGTTTCATAAATGCCCTCCTTGAAGTCTATTAACAGTTATTTATTTTGATGACCCCTTATTGGATGAGTATATGTCTAGGAGTATAATTTCTTCCTAATATACATGTTCTGTGATTATTTTGATTATTAAGAAATATCCTTTGCTATCCCTTCTAAGTTTTTACAGCCTAAAATATTTGTTGTCAGATAGTATATACTAAATAATATAAAAAATTAAGCCTATTTGAAGTTGTTTGCCTAAAGAATTGTTTTTAATCCTTTTGCTTAGAGTCTATATTTGTTCTATTCAAATTGTTTTTCTTTTTAAATTTATATGATTGCTTTTAAAATTTTTTATTATACCACAGCGATATACACAATTACAAAGATGTTCATATTTGAGTTTCAGTCATACAGTCATACAGTGTTCCAACACTCATCCCTCCACCAGTGCCCATTTCCACCACCAATATCCTCTTATTCAGCCCACCTCCCCAAGCGTACATCTATGGAAGGCACTTTTCCTATTCTCTCTCCCTATCTCTGTGTCTCTCTATATCTCTGTCTCTTTCTCTGTCTCTCTCTCCCTTCATTACACATTGTGGTTTGCAATACATAAATTTAGAAAGGAACAGTGTATTAATAATTATTGTAAATGATAATACCAGCCTAGAACTGAGCATTGAAAGTAGTTTTTTATAGGCAGCTCTATATAGAATTCTGTTTTTAATCCATTTTAGCACTGTTATTTGGTGCATGTAGTCATTGAAATGGAGAGATATTATTGTCATGGAGCAATCTTTCTCTAGAGATTTGTTTAGTTTGCCTTTATTAGCCCCTCAGTCCCTCTGTTCAGGTTTATTTTGAATCAATAAAGTTTTTGAGCTGTTGTTTATCCATACCTTTATCATACTCCTGATGCTTGACCTGACTTTGGCTTTTAGACCCTCCCTGGTAGACTCTAAAGGTCCATCAGTCAGGTCCCACAGACCAAGACCTAACTCCGTTTCACACCTTACTGCATCCTGAATCTGACAAATTCTGGCTTCTGACACTCTCCCATAGAACATTCCAAGCCGGACAAACCATATCACCTCCTGATTATCCAGGAGTTCTGCTTCACAACTACACACTTCTCTCCAGCGAATCTGTGAATTCTCTTACCTTCAGGTCAGGAAGAGTAACCACAAAGTACACACTATTTTCTCATTGTCTTGTAGACTGGTTTCTTCTGCTAGGTGCTCAGATGACCATTTCTATCTTCTATGTAAAGAACATCAGAAAGTCATAACCACTGACATGCTGGTTACTAATCTGAGCTGCAGACCTGGATGATAGAATAAGTGCACACAGTGACCAACCTGGTGTCTGAACTGCTCGGAGAGTGGAATAAAAAACAATTACACTGAAACTTTGCTCAGGATGATAAGATACAATCTTCATCATTTAAAAAATATTCAGGGGTGGCATGTGAGATAGGCTGAGTTCCCTTCACACCCCTCCACCGCTTGAAAATGAGAAATTCCCCAGGAAATAGAGGCTGTGATAGAATATGAAGGCATGGACCAAGAGATAGTATAAGAAAGAAGTTGCTTGCTTTGCATGTGGCTGCAGCAGCTACAACAATAATTCTAATCCCTGGCAACACATATATGTGTTCTCCTGAGCATTCTTGGGGTCACTTCTGAGTACAGCCCAGGAATAGCCCTTGAGCACATCTGGAAGTCATCTCAAATACATTCCACAAACAAAAAAAAAACATGAAAGTGGACCATTAAAAGTTTAGAGCTTTTCCTCGTAACACTGGCCTACAGTGCACTCTTCTCTCCATGGAATACCATACATAGGAGCAGTGGGGGAAGGGGAGTGAACTTTAAAATTGATTTTGCAGACATTTTTGTGTGCAATCTCTCTTTAGAGATTCATCCTCTTCTCGACCTGCTTTTTATACACTCTGACCTCTTCCCTGTGGAGAAGCCTGTGTTCTCTGGTGTTCTATGTTGACTGCATGGTTCACTCTCGTTCCTGCCCAGAATCTCTAAATCCAACTTATTTTTTTTGCTTCACTATTAATCTCCTGCTGAAATTCTTTCCAGTTAGGGAAAGTTATGAACCCAGGTGGAAGTCAGATTTTCCTTTTCTTACAATGAACAACTCTTCACTCCAACTGAAGTTCCACAATTTCCTGAAAACTCCGGTGACAGTGCTCAAATATCATGCCATGTAGGTGCAGCTTGACAACTACCCTACAGAGCTGGTTAGATGTAAGACCTGTATCAATCAGGTGTTGACTCCTTGGATGCAAGCAGATGGAGAGGAAGTGGCTGACTTCCCTTTTGAAGATAATCCCTCTCTTCAACCCACTTCAGAGCAATTACCTGAAAATTAATTGCCAAACAGTTCAAAAAAGCAAATGAAGAAATATTCAGGAGAAGGAAATAACTTTGAAAGTCTTCTTTGAACACATGTTCTCTCATTTAGAAGAATTATCTTTTGTAGTTCTGTTTGATCAGTAAAAGAACTTTAATATAAAGGAAATTGGGCAAATGTACTAGAGTGCTCCTGCAATACCCGGTTTCTCTGTGCACTTGCTCTGTTC
Organism: Cryptotis parvus; assembly: GCA_021461705.1. Taxonomy (NCBI): domain Eukaryota; kingdom Metazoa; phylum Chordata; class Mammalia; order Eulipotyphla; family Soricidae; genus Cryptotis; species Cryptotis parvus. The sequence goes on from JAJIBD010000537.1 coordinate 89,258, forward strand.
AGCAGGGGAAATTCAGGATTGGCAGCAGGAATGAAGATGCTGATGAAGCCAAGACACAGGTTCAGCCCTACAAAAAGAAACACACGAATCTAGTGAGGAAGAGACTCAGGCAACTAGCCAGCAAGGCAGAACTGTTTTCTCCCACTCAGGAACATGGTCACTCTAGGTTATGCTGGACCTACCGCTAATGTCACAGGTCAGACAGGGTAGGAGTCAGTGCTCCTTTCTGAGAAGGTGGAATTAGAATTCCCAGATATTCAGGATTAGAGTCCTCAACAGATTAGTACTAGAGCACCTGCCTATAAAGCGCAGGCTAGAGTCCCAGTCAGTTTAGAGTTAGATTCCCTCTCCAACCCACCCACCCAGATTTTACTCAGACATTGACTTACCTGGTTTGATACACTATAGAGAATAAACTACAATCAAACTGAGAAAGAAAATGCAGGATCAGTTTTACTTTGGTTTATTTTTCCTTCTCACAATAAATTGCTATTGGTACTCAGGGAAGTCTGACAAATCCAGCTCCCATCCCCAGAAACTCATGCCAGGGTTTCTCACTGAAGCAATGGAAACATCTTATCCAGCTTCTGAATTCCATGTGACCCATGAAGAAACTGCAGCATGAGGAAAGATGGCCAGTAAGTGGCAGCTTGTATTATACCACCTTCTTGCTGTTAAAACTTTTCTACAAAAGGCTAAAAATGGAGCGGAATTTCGCCTACCCACTTATTTAAGGCATTAATGCCTCCAAGACTCTGGTTTACCTAGAGAGTTGCACTATAGCCCTTTACTAACCAAACTTTCCCTTGGAGGATGCCTCCTGATCAGAGGGACTATGATCTGCCTGTTAATAGATCTGTGCTAATAATAAACTAAGAGAATGATGGAGGGAGTCACTTTCAAATTCACGCTGCTAGAAACTATCCCTTTGACTTGCGTTTTCTTTGCAAATGGAGGATTGAGTAGAAAAACGTAGGAAAAAAAAGTAAGTTTCCTTTTCAGATTGTATTGTAAAACTACTATGCAAGTAAGGGTTGGGAAATAAATAAATTAGTCTTCCAGTAGATGATAATATATGCTATCAAAAAACATTCATTACATGTCAGTTAACACCAACTTCTCTATGTTTCCCTGTCAGTTCTTCACTTTTTTCTTTTTTTGTTTTGGGTCACACCCAGTGATACTCACTGTTTACCCCTGGTTCTGTACCCCAGGACCTAGTCTGGGTCAGTTGTGAGCAAAGGAAACTCCCTTCCCTCTGCACTATCACTCTGAAAAATAATTCTTTAATGAGTACAATCGAATGAAAACTTGCCATGTAATAAATAAAAGCTTCACACATCAGGGTTTTCAATATAGGACTAAATAGACTAAACAAAATTTGGTACTTAAACTATATGTTTTACGTTTATATTGGTATTGGACATCTATAGCGTTTACCAACGTCTTTTTAAACCTATAGTCTGCAGTAAGTGGGTTGATTTTATTTATCATGAGTAAAAATTGAACTATTTTTTCTATCTTCTTGACACCACCTGTTTTTAATGTTTTGTGGCAATCACTTGTATCACTTGTCTTCCGTTCTTCATTGATATGCTCGAGCAGGTGCCAATAACATCTCCATTCTTTGGGAATGTGGTGCATTATTGTTACTATTTTTGGCATATCGAACACACCATGGGTAGCTTGCCACCCTCTGCCGGGGCTCTGGGTTCATTCCAGCGGGCCCAGTCTTCGTGGCAAAATGTTTGTAAAAATCTAGTACGGAAGTTTTTCTCCCTACGTAGAAAATACATATTTCTGTCCCAAATACAGACCGGAAATCTCAAAGGCCAGCCATGGACTCCAAAGCCATTTCCAGAGAATCAGAGATGACTGGTGACAAATTTAAATGACTGAGGTCAGAGTAAACTTGTTGAGAACGGATGTGTAAAGAAATTGTGCCTTAGGGATTTCTAGGGGCTGATTTTTTCCCCAACAGATAAAATGCTTAGTACAGAAACTTGTAAGAGACCCAGACTGCCAGTTCCCTTCCTGGGATCTGGCTTCCTGCATTACATACTTGTAAGTGAGAGTCCCCTCTCTTTTTTTTTTTTTTTTTTTTTTTTGCTTTTTGGGTCACACCTGGCAATGCTCAGGGGTTACTCCTGGCTGTTCACTGAGGAATTACTCCTGGCGGTGCTCGGGGGACCATATGGGATGCCAGGAATCTAACCCAGGTCTGCCGTGTGCAAGGCAAACGCCCTGATTCTCTGGGAAGATGCACCTACAAGCTGTACTGTCCCATTACGTCACATGGTGCACACACACAGCAATGGCTTGTCCATACATTTTGGGGACATTGCTCCTAAGGTTGACTATCACCCTCCTCTCTGCTATAAGAAGCAGCCCTCCTTCACACAACAGGGAACAGTGTAAGATTGGTGAGATGTCACAGAAAACATCGTTCATGTGGTTGTTGCTTACCTTGGCTTCTGTTATTTTGGGGGAGAAGGTATTGGGCCATAGCTGATGATGCTCAGAGCTACTCCTTGACCTGCATTTAGGAAGCACTCCTTGTGGTGTTCAGGTACCATATGGGGGGGTGAGGAGTCATGTTCAAGAAAGATGCCCCTCCCCTATACTCAGTTTCTGCCCCCTGTTGTTATTTCTTCCTTATGTTTCTTTGCTTTTTCTTTTTACATTTTATCTTGTTACATCATCATCAAGTGGTAAGTTACAAAGCTATTTATGCTTGAGGTTCAAGTGTATACTTTTCCAACACCAGTCCCTTTACCAGTGTCCCTACCCTCCACCAATGTCCCCAGTCTCCCTCTCACCCACCCAAACCTATTTTTACTTCTTAGAGATGAAACTATCTTCTCTTCTTCACACTTGCATGCTATTCCATATTAATCCATAGACATGATCCAATTTAAAAATCACTTTTTCTGGATACAGAGCCACATCCATGTAGAGAAAGGCACGGGTTTGGCAAGAGTTATCATCAATAGGGGATCCAAGACTCATTCTCTCTTACTGCCTGTGCATTGGTTTCTCAAGGTTTGAAGTGTCTGTCCTGTGTGGGACTTCCTAACCCAGATGAAAAAAGGGCACATTGGGGCAGTGGGAAGCAAAATGGCAGAAGAACTTTAAGACTTTAATACAGAGTTGAAGGAAAATTCCTTACCAGGTGGGAGAAAAGAACCCACTTCCCAGTTTTGCTCACATCTGAGGTGCTGGACCCGCAGGCTGTCCTGGGCTGTACCTTCAGCTCCCCCTCCCCAGTCCTTATTTCCCAGAGACCCAAGGCAGCTCAAAGGACAGCACTTCCCTCTGAGAAATCACCCCACGAACACAGGCCCTAAGATATGGGCAGTGCTGTAGATTAAGCAGATTAAAGGAGAGCACTGACACTAGCAGTATATTTCCTGCTGAAGCCAAACAGGAAAAGTCCTTGAACTCAGCAGGAAATATTTTTTATAATTTTAAAATTTATTTAAACACAGTGATTTACATAGAAGTTAACAGTGCAATTGTTTCAGGTATTCAATATTCCAACACCAGTCCTACCACAAAGTGCCCTTACCTCACCAAAGACCCTCGTTTCCCACCCACCCCCAATGCCTGCTCCAGTAGCAGGCACTAATTATAAATATAAACATATATCTGGTAATGGTGTTGCTAAAGTCATGACCTTTTTACGCATTGTTACATGCCTATTGGGCCATCTGTGTTATTAAACTGGGATTATTCTTCCAGGGAAAGTATGGACCTAACCAAGAAAAAATCCTACTAGGGAGAGAACAGGCATGAACAGATTTAGAGTGACCATAACAGACAGCATGGCATGGAGAGTCCTGCCAGGAGTAATGAGCATCCCCAGAGTTGAATCTATTGCTTATCTCCCACTTGTCCCATACCCACAGCTGCACCAACAGTTTAGCCTTTGTCCCGTGAACTAACTCATAAAACGTGTATGTGATGAGAGGGAGGAAAAAATGGAAGTTGCACCTAATAAAAAGGCCAAAGAAGCCTTTGTTCAGGATAGTCAAGGCTAGCTTGTGACCTGGAGAGGCACTATGTATGTCTCATTCTTGGTAACCAAACTACTGGACTGAGGTCAAAGGTACCGAATCAAGCAGTTGTATTGCTCAACCTACCATACTGCCAATGGGCAGAGCCCAGAGTCAGTACACACACTCCTGAGCTGTTCTAGAGGATGACTCTGCTGTTTCTGCACTGAGTCCTACATCCTGAAAGGGTCCGTGAGGAAGGAGACACACAGACAGAGGATGGGGCTGTGTGGGCCTGTGTCCTCATGCCCGCGAGTCCTGCTACTCTCATGCACATTTGCCCGCAACCTCCTGTGCTGCTGAAAACAACTAGACTCCTGGAAGAACAAAGACATAGGAACCAGGAAGGCTTCCAGGTTTCTCTCAGGCTTTGTGGCAAAGGTCCAAAAAATCTGGTCAGTCTATGAGTCACATGTGCAGGCTTCCTGATTTGGTTTTGTCTTGGGGACACGAAACAGTTTCTTGGGAAATTACTGTTCCTTCATTCTAGCATTTGCAGAATATTATTCCTACCTTGTCTCTTCTTGTTAAAACACACTCAGTGATAATAAGTCGGGAATTTCTCTTAAGTCTTCCCTGATACTAAGGGCTCCACCCACAGCAGTAGTTTCACTTTGGAATTAATTTAGTCAGTGACTTTCTTTCTGAAGGAATCAAGAAGTGATTCTTGGAGACTATCAGGAATGAGAACTGTCTGCTGTGTAAATAAGGTAGGGAAAGTTCCAGATCATGGTCTGTGTGCAGGTAAGAATTGTGCGGCGTGGATATGCAGGTGAGTGTGTGTCTGTGTGTGTGTATTTGTTTCTATCTGTGTGTATGAGAGAGTCAGAATTTAGTGAGGATTGTGTGGGTTTGTGAAGTGAATTAGAATTTGTAGGGACTGTGAGCTTGTTGGGTGTGTGTGGGAGTGTGTGTGAAGTTTGTGGGCTGTGTCTGTCTTTTGCAAGTCTCAGTGATGGGATCCTTAAAAACTGCAAAGTTTTCTAGATTTTGCTTTCTTAGTCTCTCCACCACACTCCAAGTAGATCTAGGGTGTGAGGCGATGAAGACCCATGATGGGCACCAGCGGGCTGAGATAATACACAAAGGAGAATAAATGATGCAGGAAGTTATTCTTATGCTGCTAAAGAAATCGTTTTCAGAATTAGAAGAAAATGCTTTTGCAGTAATTTTATTTTAAAACACAGCTTTATTTCTTGGGATATCTAATCTCTATTGGGTCAAAGAAACATTTCTGTTTTACCTCATCCCTCACCTCCTCCCTTCTCAAAAAACTCAGTAGTGAATATGGGGGTGAGGGCGCCCCAAGCTGCAACAACATGGAAAAAGGGCAAAGTCCTATATTCCTTGTGTTCCTGTGCTCCTCGTCTCCAGTCCTCACATTCGGGTTTCTGGCAAGCCTGTGGCTCCTTCACTCTCATGTTCTGGGAACCAAGGTTGGCCTGCGGGTGCGACAGTCACCTCTCAGGGCCTCTAGGAACTCTGCTCTCAGGATAATCCCTTCTCCTACCACCTCTTCCAAGTCTCTGTCCTCACATCAGAGAGACTGAAGGCAGTGCGCACAGCTTCGTCTAGCTGTCTGTTGACCGTATTATTTTTTCCTGTGAACGCTGTTCTGAGCTTGGGTCTTTTTTACTTATATCTTCTCTTCTTTGAGAGTGAGTGTAATGTAGCAAGAACTGGAAATAAATGATCCCGTGCAGATATGGTTTATCTCAAGGTATCCTCCAAACACCACCTAATTCCAGTACCAGTTACAAAGAAGTCAACCTAGTGCTGATGAAGGAACTTTTCCTTTTTTTAATTTTTTATTATACCACAGTGAAACATACATTTACAAAGGTGTTCATAATTGGTTCTTGGTAATACAGTATTCCGGCACCCATCCCTCCACCAGTGCCCCATTCCCACCACCAGTGTACCCACACCCCTCCCACCCATCCCCAGGCTGCCTCAATAGCAGGTAACTCCTTTTCCTCTCTTTCTCTCTCTGTCTCTCTGTCTCTGAATCTCTCTCCCTCTTCTTTTTACACATTGCAGCTAGCTCTGCAGATATGTAGGGCTATCATTTAAGTCTCTTTGTGTATATTCAATGGTGAGTTGATGAAGGAGCTTTTCACAGAATGGGAGTCTCACTCTCTCTCCATGAGTTTCTTGCCATTGCTTCAACTTTTGTGAGGAAGTCTGTCCTCCTTCTCTCACTCTCTGAGTCCCAGGTCCAAAATATTTCTAGAAATACAATAAAATGGAATATTTAATCTTGTCTATTGTGTCAAAACAAACTGGAGCAAATAGTAAACAATTGAAACAGTGGAATGAAGGAACTAAATATTACATTTCATTTATTTTATTATATTCAGTTTAAGGACAGGATGATTATGGCCACATCTGTCAGAACACTGGAACATGTGCTGAATCTGCCCGATTCTAATCCGTGTCTCTCTCACGGAGAATCCAAATTCACAGAAGCCACAAGATTACAGTGAGGTGTATTTCTCACACTAGAGAATTCAATCTACTTCATCTCTGCCTCTCGATGAAATTTTGCAGCATTTCAGGAACAGCCATGGCCTCAGCTACAGTTACCAAGAAGCTAAGGGAGGAAGCTACCTGTGCCATCTGCCTGGAGCTGATGACCACACCCATGAGCATCGACTGTGGGCACAATTTCTGCCGTGAGTGCATAGTGGGCCTCTTGGGAAACCAAAGCTCTGAAACACCAGCTTTGCAGAGATTTCACTGTCCCCAGTGTCGGGAACCTTTTAAAAGTGATAGTCTCCGACCCAACAAGCAGCTGCAAAATATCATTGAAACCATCAAGGAGACAGACCGCGAAAGGTTGTGTAATGAACATGGAGAAAAACTTCACCTGTTCTGTGAAGATGACGGTCAGTTCATCTGTTGGCGCTGTGAGAGAACATCACAGCACAGAGGACATGTCACTGCTCCTGTAGAAGATGCATTCAGAGGCTACAAGGTGTGTGTGGGTCAGAAAGCCTCATAAAATTCTTGTCTCATGTTGCTTTGAAACCTGTTTTACTTATTTATTTCACATAAATTATTTTTGTTTATGCTCTAAATGTGCTCTTTCACTTGCTTCAAAAGTGGGTTATCACAGCATCCTCACTACTGAACTGCTGAGCAACATCTACCTCCACCATTGAAAGACTCCACACTGTATCTCCTCAAGGCTCCCCCTTGGTCAGAATCCAAGTGCTGGTGTTTGCTTTCCCTTGTATTGAATTTATGACCGAGACCATCTGGTGTTTGTATTTCACTTTCTGAATTATTTTATCTGAATTATTTTATCCTTATTATTTTATAAGACCTCAACTCCATCCAAGTTATCACATGGGAAGGCTTTATCCTAATACCTTTTCAGTTTTATAGCTCAGTAGGATTCCATTGTGTGAATATATCATATCTCCCTTATAAGCCATTCTATCACTAACTCTCTGTGTTTTCCTCATCCTGGTTACTTTAAATAGCAATGTAATATAGGTGTGGATGAATGAACATAGGTGTGGATCTATTCTTTGAGTTAGGGTTTTGCATTCTTTGGATAGATATTTAGGATGAATTCTAGGTCATATTGTAAGCATAGCCCTTGTGGCAACGTGAGAATTTTCAGACCAATCGTATTGATTCCCATAAGGCCTGGACCAGTTTCACTCCTTAAAAAATGTGTAAGTGCTTCATATGCACCAAAACTGATAACTATCAAAATTGTTTATGGTGTATGTGCTACATACTTTTCTCATAGTAATGAGTGGTTCCTCACTGTAGTTCTGATTTGCATTTCCAAGTTATAAATGTGATAACGAGCATTTCTCGGTCCTATTGACAATCGATATGTTTTTGTTAGAGTAATCTGCATATTGAGACCAGAGTTAGAGTACAGAAATTGAAAGCCCTTATTCTTGCTAACTTTGGTTTAGACACCTCATAGGGCTCTCAAAGTACCACCAGTAGTGATTCCTGAGCACAGAGTCTCAGCTATAGTTACCAAGGTGAAAGCCCTAAGCACTTATGAGGTCCCTCTGCAAAAATAAGAAAAAAAAAAAGAAAAGAAAAGCACAGATAGTTCTCCCTGTACTAAAAATCACTTTTAGTTTCACTGACAATTTATTTTACCTTTCTGAGCCAAAAATAAATTAGACAAATTTCGGGGCCAGAGCAATAGTCCAGCGGGTAGGGCGTTTGCCTTGCAGGCGGCCAGCCCATGCCGCCCGGGTTCAATACTCGGCATCCCATAAGGTCCCCTGAGCACCACAAGGAGTAATTCCTGAGTGCAGAGACAGGAGTAACCCCTGAGCATTGTCAGGTGTGACCCAAAAAAGCAAAAAAAAAAAAAATCATAACTTCGCTTTTCCTAACAGTCTACATGAATATTTATATTGTTGAAAAAAGGAAACAGATTGCAGTAGATACAGTTTAAACTTTATAGCTGCCATTGAAGTAACTCCACCATGTTGGTCTGTTTAATTTTTTAAGGCCAATGAGTTAATCAAAGCAAGCAAATTGCATTCACAGTGCAGACAAGAAAACCTGCAAACTGGTGTTTGGGTGATTTGTTTAATTTCACTTGTCAATAGGTAATAGTTGAACCAAGTCTAGTTGAAGCTTCATTTAATTTTGATTTTAATATAAATGTCTTTATCATAAAAAATAAAATAAATCTATGCCAAATAAAAAATAAATAAATTAGTCTATCAGTTCCTAAAATTCTACCTTACAAGTATAGGGTAGAGATGTACTTAAATAAGGACTTAACGAATTTGTTAAATTTACTGAAATAAATATCTGTGAATGAAGTACGGTGAGAGGTTTTGATGAACATACACTCAAAAGTATGTGTGAAAGTTGCCTCAGTTATGGTGGAGTAAAGAAGTGGGCATAGTCCTGATGCTTCATTCCTCAATCTTTTATGGAATTGAGGGATATGTTGTCCCTTTGGACACATTACTGACCCCTATAAAAATAATTGATTTCTACAACACAGAAATATAATTAATTAAATATCGAACAGTTCAGTAGATTGTCCAGGGATCTACTTTGTTAGTGGACTGAATAATTGTCTACATGCTTTCTCTCAGCATGCAGGGCTCACCAAATACAGAATGATATTTAATTGTTGGAAAGGCTATGATTTCTGTTAGATAATCGGAAGTTATCCAATTGCATTAATTCCTAATAAGTCATTGATTCCCACAGGAACAGCTCCAGAAAGTTGTGAAAAAAACTGACGAACACAGTATTCAACTATAAGGAGCTGAAGCTAGACACAACAAAGAAAATAAGTAATTGGGAGGTAAGATTTAGAAGCTTATTGTGGTCAAACTATATCCTAAAATCTAGTCCAGTAGTAGATAATGCTTCACAAAATGATTATGAGGATTTATAACTGAAAAAAATGGCTGGATCCAATTGTCAAAACTAGTGTAAAAAACATTTCCCTTTATTCTTCTAGTTATATACAACATCATAATTTTACTACAAATATTTTAAACCTTTGTAGTAATTGTTTAGGATTCACAGTATCTCAGTTAGAGAAGAATAAGTATGACAGACTACCTTGAGAGATCCAAGACTGGATTCAATTCTTAAACTTTGAAAGTAGATTCCAGACTTGATGTGCAGCAACTGACTCTCAAGCTTTCCAGTTTCAGAAACTATTTGTGGACACTTAGAAAGAGAGTCATTCTGATGAGATGCATTCAGCTCAGCATCATGAGGCTGTTAGTGTGGAGTACTGGGACTACCCAGAGAACATACACAAGACAATAAGATATGGATCTCTATGAATGAAGTTGATTTCCTTATGGATATATTGATAGCACATTAGTCTGGAGAATTATAACACAGATCAGTGACCCATTTTGCCTCTTTCTTTGTATCTTAAAATTCTGTCCTTATTCTTATTAACAAGTCTTAAATATGAGCTCTCAAAAGATAGTCTTTTGCTTTCATTTCTGGGATCATGAGTGGTGGGAAGTTTCACAACAACAACCACAACATTCCTTCATGAATACAAGGATTGAAACAACACTTGCTCCCACTTCAAGATAAATAAATTACTCTTTAATTAATTTCATAGACATCGGAACACTGCCTGAAAGGAGAAAGCTCTAATGAAAACTCAAATTCTAGTCACCACACCCACAAAAAAAAAATCTATGTCCTACAAAATAGATGACTTTGTTTCAGTGATTCTCACATATTAGAATGATTAACAGAACCCTGGATCTGTATTTCTAGTATTTATGATCAGAAGCTGTCACTGACCTTTCCCTATGAGACTTATGATCTCAAGAGCAGTCACCTTCACTACAGTCGTGATATGTCAATTATAAACCAGTAAGAGTCAAGAAAAAACTGCAGAAGTTTCTTGAACCAAAAGTTTACCTGAAACACAAGATCACAACCTTATCAAAATTAAAACTCATTTATTTTTATAATTTCTTTTTTCAGTTACCTTGGCCGAAAACTACTCGGCACTTTTTTTCTGAACTACCTACACCAGCTTCTTGATGAAGCAGGAGTTTAAACATATAACCGTAATTGTGACACTCTGGTCAACTTTTGGATGCCTGCTTCTAGCCATAACTCTAGTGCAGGAAACATGGAGCACTCTTCTGGCTATGCACACTAACTGAGGAAGAGTGTGTGTGTGTGTGGGGGCATAGCATTCACCATTAGTATCCGTTTGAGTGGACAGCTCTGTGGCAATGGGCAGCGTTTGCAGATATTCTTGTGCAGACATTGCCGCTATTCTCCTGCAAAACTCTTTCATCATCCAAACTAAAATTCTTTTCCTACTGGACTACAATTCCTCAGTTCCTCATCCTCCAATTTTCAGGTTTTCACTGCCCCTATGAATATGACTTACTCCTTCAGTAGAGTTCTACAATATCGTCACTGTGTTTCCGACTCAGTCTCCTTTGCTCACTGCCACTCTGACTCAACCATGCTGCACTAGGCATCAACTATTCCTTCCTCCCTCGTTGCTCCTGAATACATTTCAATTGCTTCTGTGTAACTCCTATTGTATACTGATTTATGAGCTTTTGGTCTGTAATCGCTTTCTGAGCACTTTTATTCTTTACAGGCAATAATAAAGCATGAGAAAGAAAGAATCCATTCTGAATTTACGAACCTTCACACATTCCTGCACCAGGAGGAGGAGTTGTATATGTGTAAACTAGAGAGAAAAAAAGAGCAGAAACTGAGCACTCTGCAGGACAACGTGGCCCATCTGGAAAATAAACTACAGGAACTTGAGAAGCGCATCCTAGAACTGGACAAAAAATGTCAGAGCTCAGCACAGGACTTGCTGCAGGTGAGTCTGAGATCTTGGAGGAAACAGATGTCTCATTACCATGCTAGTATGAGCATAATGGTGAACAAAATGGAAGATTAACAAGGCCTGCTTCCTGTTTTCTCAGTTCAGATTCCTCCCTTTAACTCTCTTAGTTCATCATGACACACTGTAGTTCTAGCTGACATGCATGAACTGTTGGATTTCATTTTTTAGTATAGCTGAGTAGTATCTGATTGCATGTATCCAATGATTTCTTTACCATTCAGGTGTCCTTGGGTGTTGGAGATGGTTCTACACCTCGCCATTGTGTGTAGGACCATGATAAACACAGAAAAACAAATATCCTTAAAAACTGATGTAGTTGTGCTCTTTGAATGATACCCAGGACTGGAGACTGGATTATATGGAAGCTTAATTCTTAATTTTTGTTGGTCTCCTCTGAAATTGTCAGTCTGTGTCCCCTTTAAATTTCAAAGCAAGTAATCAGGGTGTAAACATATGGTGAGGTGATTCCATTGTTTCACTTGCCTTTCTTATTCTTTATAGGCATATAAAGTATGGAAACAATGGTGAAACAAAGTGAAACAATGGACAAAGTGAAACAATAGAATATGCCATTCCATTGTTTCACTTGCCTTTCCACCACCCCTTTTCTGTTTCTATTTTCTATTGCTTCCAAGTAGGGTTTCTTTGTTTTTTAAAGATCTTTTAGTTTTCTAATAAATTTAATTGAATTGTCATCAACTATTTTATCTTTTTATTATTATTATTCCTCAAAGCTTTGTTTCACTCCTTTAAGGCTGAATGATGACTTATTTGAACTGAGTACTCTTACTGAGATGTTTCATCCAAATTGCCTCTTGTGTCAAACCATACTTTACTAGCCTATATAATTTATTCGAATCTTATGGTGGTTCCTTTGGATATCACTGTATCACTGTCTTCCCATTCATCATTGATTTTCTCGAGCGGGCACCAGTAACATCTCCTTATGTCCTGTCTCATGCCAGTAGAGCCCAAGGACATCTGCTTGCTCCAGGAACATAAAGAGCCTCAAACCATTCCATCAGGTCATGGGAATGAGGGCTATAATTGTTACTGGTATTTGGCATATCAAATATGACACAGGTATTTGATATGCTTGCCAGGCTCTGCTGTGCGGGTGGCATACTCTTGTGTCACCTCTAAATCCAGCATTTATTGATGAACCAAGTGGCAAGTGGCGCGAGCCAGGCTGTGATAGGCTCATCTGCTGGGTGGAGTTCTGATGAGAGAAGTCCGGATGTGGAAAAATGGCAGCCCTCATGGAGTGGGGAGGGGGGTTGTCTGACTTGTGAGGCTCTGCTGGGGTGGCGGGCCATGGCTAGAACCCGCCATCCCTCCCGGGTGCCTCGTGAGCACAGGGAGAGCTGGTAGCAGCTCTGCCCCATGTCTGTGAGTCTCTGGATCAGCATGCCTGGGGCGGATTTTGTTTTTACTTTGTTCACTTTAAATTCTACTTCTATCTTTGGCCCTGTCATTTAAATTGCAGTATGTCTTGAGAGTTCTTTGATCTAGGTTAATTTTATTTAGAACTCCCTAGATCAAATATTTAGATCTTTGATCTGAATATGGCAGTCAGTCCTCAGAATGGTAAAGTTCTCAACTATAAATTTCTTTTCTTTTTTCAATGAATCAAGTTAGTTTTGATTGAAAATTGCTAAAAAGATGTGAGAAGAGAGAAAGAGGGTAAATGTGATCAAGAGACAACACAGAAGCATAAGACATATGTTCAACGGGGAACAACATGGGCTTGATGGTCAAGCAACAGCTATAATTTCTTGAAACTGTGCTTGTTCCCCATTCTCACTTTCCTTTTCCTCAAGGAATCCTTTTTTTAAAGATATACAATTACAAAGATGTTCATGTTTGGATTTCAGTCATACACTGTTCCAGCACCCATCCCTCCACCAGTGCCCATTTCCCACCAACAACGTTCCCTAACACCTCCCCAGTCTCTCTTTTCTCTCTTTTCTAACCGTGTCTCTTTTCTCTCTCTCTCTCTCTCTCTCTCTCACATACACTTTCTCACACCTCTCTCTTGCTATTTCTCTCCCTCTCTGGATCTCTCTTTTCCTTCTCTTACACGTTGTGATTTGTAATACATACATTTAGAGGTTATCATGTATATCTCTTTGCCTACATTCACTGCTCAGTTCTAGACTAGTATTATCATTTCCAACAATTATTAATACACTCTTCCTTTCCCTGTCTCACCTAACCTCTACCTTCCACACACTTGCAGTAGATTCCACCCACTGGCAACACCTCCTGATCCATGTTTTGCCTGGTCTTGGATATTGGTATCATGATTTTTTATATCCCGCAAATAAGTGCAGTTATTCTATATTTGTTCTTTTCCGCTGGCTAATTTCACTCAGCATTTTCCTCTCCAGGTCAATCTATTTATAGGCAAATTTCATGATCAAAATGGATTAAAGGTCTCAATATCAAAACTGAATTCATAAAGTATGTTGAGCAAAATGTAGAAAAAAATCCTCCACAACATTGAGGCTAAAAGCATCTTCAAAGATGACAAAACACTAGCAAAGCAATTGGAAGCAAAGACAAACACATGTGACTGCATGAAACTATCAAGTCCTCCTTTTTCTGTACTTGCCTTTTGTTTTGGGGCTACACATGGCAGTGCTTAGAGCTGCTCACTCCTTCCTCTGTACTCCAAGATCACTCCTGGAGAGTTCATGCGAAGATATGGAGTACCGGGGTTCCAACCAGCGTAGGCAAGACAAACACCTACCCACTGAACTATCACTCTAGCCCCATCAAAGGCTCCTTTAATTTCAATGTTGTTCTTGTTAAAATAACCCATAATTCTCTGACTTCCTTTTCATAATGTTTATTCTCTTTTCCTTATTCTTCTATTTATTTGATGATTTTCTAAATTGTATTATCTTATGTGATTTGTTCTTTGGCATCAGTCACTCAGCTGCTAGAAACTTCTAGTGATTTTTTAAATAAGATTACTTCATTTCAATTCCCTCCTTGTCTGAAACTTTATCTTACTTTGTTGGAGATGGAGACCTTTTCTAATGTTTGCCTTGATTCCTTTTTTTTTTTTTTTTTTTTTTGCCTTTTTGGGTCACACCCGGCAATGCTCAGGGGCTACTCCTGTCTCTGCACTCAGGAATTACTCCTGGCGGTACTCGGGGGACCATATGGGATGCGGGGATCGAACCCAGGCCGGCAGAGGCCAGCCGCATGCAAGGCAAGCGCCCTACCCGCTGGGCTATCGCTCCGGCCCCTGCTTTGATTCCTTTTACCTTACAATGGACACTGATTTTTTCTGAACTCAGAAAATGATGAAATCAACAAGTTGTTTGGGAACTTTCTGGACTTTCATTTTCACCATTAATCTGGGTGGTCTTTGCACAGTGTACAATAGCAAACAGAAGGCTCATTTCTGTCTGTCATTACCTCAGGGACTGTGTGGGGCCAAGTTTGTGTGGTAACTAGCCATTGCCAAGACTTTGCTGTATTCAACAGCACTGTCTCTTGACCTTCACAATTCCAGTTCCTCGCCCTGACTCCATTGTCTCAACCTTCAATTTAGGGCTTGTACACATCTGAACCAGTTTTCTTTATGTCATGCATCAAAACTGCTCTGAGTGTGAATGAATACCTGCATAAGATGCACTCTGGGGACTGGAGATGGGGAATATAACTTTTGTAGTCATCTCACAAAAGCCAGCCGAACTCTCCTCACACCACATTAGCCACAAACATTGATGGATGCTTATATGCCTGGGACTACAGCTGTATGTTCCACTCAAAGATCTGTCTGAGATCCTGTCACTCCCATATCCATCCCTCCTCTGGAACTCCTGAATTAGTTGATTCATAAGCATGTGTGTGAAATTTCTGTCCTCTGTTTTGTTCCCCTGACCCTGACTAGTAAGTCAGCTTCACCTTCTTCCATCCTCGAGCCTCATCTCTTGGCTCCTTATGGTTCTGAAGTTCCTCACATGAAAACATGCCCAGAGCCATCAGCTGGATCTGGCTATACATTCAACTTTGGATTACACATGGAAACCTTTGGTCGTGCCTATATTTGTTATATTTTTGACACTGTCTGATGCACAGGGCACCTTTCTCCTCCATGATGGCTCCATCACTAAGTTTTACCTAGGTCCATAAGAGAACTGGAGTTTATGCCATAGTTTATGAGTATAGTGTAATTGGTACACCACAGTGTGGTACCTGCTGCTACCACTTAAGCATCTCAGACACAGGGACTCTGCATGGACTCAGAACTCAGATTCTTTATGATAAACAGTGTCCACCATGGGCTCACTCTAAGGAAATCACATCATGAAACAATCAGCATCCTGGGAATCCTTCTGACCCCTCTCCCAAGAGCCATAGGTTGATGTGTTTTAGGACACCAAAGTTCTCCACAGGCTCAGTAAGGAAATCAGTGTACTGAGAGGTTGACAACAGGCAGTCATGTTCATCCCCAAGGCACTCAGGTGAGATTCATCCTATCAGAAATCTGCCAATGTCTATGGTTAGGGGTCAGTGATTTGCCTCAACAGTAATAACTTATTCTGTACACATGAGACTTTGGTTGCATTCCTACCCTTGGGATCACTTACTTTGTTTGCCTGGAATGAGAGTTTATAAATAACTTCCCCACATGCCATGCTCCACAAAGTTCAGATTTTCTTACCATTGTCTTGGTCTTTGTTTCTCTACAGGGTATAAAAAGACACTTTAAGCAGGTGAGTGCCCATGGAAACAATGTGGGCAGGAGAATAAGGAGTATGTGCTTAGAGACATGAATGAAGGAGCCACTGGAGAAATCTCTGGTCTCTGCTTATTTTAGGAGCTCAGCTATCAATCTGGAAACACCAAAGGATGTATCTTTGGAGGTGCACACTGCGTGCAATGTCTCTGAGCTTTACTTTAATGTTAGAAAACTGTTAAAGCGCTATCAAGGTATGTTGATTTAAGAACACCTTGTTAAGTTTTTATTTAACTCTCAATGCAATGGAAGGAAAGTAGGGGATTCTTATAAAATGTGGTGCAGCGCCAGGGAGTAATTCCTGAGTGCAGAGCCAGGAGTAACCCCCTGAGTGCTGCGGGTGTGACCCAAAAAGAAAAAAAAAGTGGTGCAACTGATGTAAAGACCTTGACCCAGAAACATGTTTTACTAATCCCAAAACTGAGTTTTCTCTTTCTATAGTTCTCTTTAATCGCTGTTTTCTATATTTCTGTAATCTTAAAAAAGATTATAGAAAACCAAGTGTTATGGAAAGAGAACATTTTATTTATTTATTTATTTTTTTTTTTTTTTGCTTTTTTGGGTCACACCCTGCGATGCTCAGGGGTTACTCCTGGCTCTGCACTCAGGAATTACTCCTGGCGGTGCTCGGGGGACCATATGGGATGCGGGGATCGAACCGGGCCGGCATGGGCCGGCCGCGTGCAAGGCAAACGCCCTACCCGCTGGGCTATCGCTCCGGCCCCGGAAAGAGAACATTTTAAAAGAAATCTTGGCTATGAAATCAAACCTAATCTAATTTCCAGAAAGAAAACTCAATGGGCTGAGTGTTTACTTCATGTTCGGAATGTCCAGGTAGTCCCAGCACTGAACAGAAGACAGCCATGGCATCCTAGGACCTTGGTCCCATCAGCTAGTCCTATTGGCCTGGAATGTTGTCCCCCTGACTTGCTTGGGTGTCCCCCAGAAAAGAATTCTGTTTTGGGACAGTTGTACACTTTTCATATGTATGATTTTATTCTTGTTTAATCTTACAACTTTAATATTATAATTTGCGACTCTAATTTCTGAATATTTAAACAATTTTAACTACACTTTCAATTATTTTTTAAATATATTCACTGTATTGGGGGGAAATAAAACTATAGGTGGTGATTTATTTACATTTATGTCGAACTATACTTATTTATTTGGGTTTTTTAAAAATATAAATGCACACCCTGACTATACCTTTGACTTATTCCTGGCTTTATGCTCAATGATCACTCCTGGTAGTCCTCATTGAGACCATATGTGGTACAGGAATATAAGCTGGGTCAGCCACTGTTCTCAGCAAGCACTTTACCCACTATTGTATCTCTCTGCCATTATTTAAGTATTTTAACTTATTAGATTGAACTTTGTATTTACACAATCATTTAGATAATATAAACAGAAACCAACTCATTTGTGAGTCAGACTCATGATAAGGTCTAGTTGGAGAGAGTTTTTATGAAGGGACTATTTATAAAGATGAAGCAGGGTAGTGAACAAGGAACAGTCAGTCACGCAAGGCAGGATCTCATAGAGAACCATCACTGCCCTGGGCAGTGGCAGATAAAGGGAGCTGTGAGGGCAGGAGTGTGTGACCAGAGGAGAGGAAAGCAGAGCCTGCATCATACCATGGGACTTCATACTGCTACCCAGTTTCTTTGTGCCTGTGGTCTTCTCTTCTGTTTCCCATTAGCTGAAGTGAGTAGAGACCAATAGGGAAGAGAATGTGAAGAGAGCCCAGGGGAGTGTCCACAGCAGTCAGTCTTTTTAGGGAAGAGAGCAAGATGGGGAGTGGATAAAAATCACAGTGATTTGAGGAACTTGAGGACAATCAGCACAGGAAGTACTTCTGCATAGGAGACTTACATTAGAGGGAGTCCAACTCCTTGAACTTGGTGACACAATGAGTTATTGACTCTGAGAGTTACTAGAGTGATTGACATTTTAGGGGCTACAGTGATACTACAGGAGGTTGAGCATTTGTTTTGCACATGGCAGACCCAGGGTTGATCACCAGCAATCCCTTATTGTCCCCTGAGCAACAGCAGGAGTAATTCTTGAGTGCAAAGTCAGGAGTATGAGCATTGCTGGGTGTGGTCCCCCCAAAAAACCAAAAAGCCTAACTTTCATGATACATTTAGTTTTTAAAGTTGTGTTATAAGGTCAGAATGACACTTAAGTTTATCATATTTTTCCTGTCTTCTTTTAACTACAACCATGTAGTTTGTATGTATGTTGACTTAAGGTTCATTACATTTTACTAATTTCTTTTTTACGTTTTGCTAATTTCTATAGAATGCTAATATCTAATATGAGAAATTAGAGATTAAGATCTATGGGACTAGTGTGAGTTTGTGACCTAGGTAAAACTTTTAGGTCTTTCAATTGCAATCTATGACATTGGTTTCTTTTTTCCTTTGTGATACAGATTTTGTAGTTGTTACTTAGAGATGCAATTGTCTTATTTCTGCCTTAATATTCCATGATTTTTATAGAGGAAATGGGCTTTGAAATTGACAGAAACAAAGCAATTTCAGGTTATTTCTATTTGTATTTTTTATGATATTCATATGGATGGTGAATATACTTTAATTAATAATTCTGATACTTCCTATTAATCAGACATTTTATTTTATTATATCTTATTTATTTTTTGCTTTTTTGGTCACACCAGCAATTCTCAGGGTTTACTCCTGACTCTGCACTCAGAAATTACTCTGGCAGTGTTCGGGGCCATATGGATCCGAAGAACCAAGTCGGGTCATAAGTGAGCAAGCAAACACCTTACCTGCTGTACTATCTATCAGGCCCCAATCAGATATTTTAAAAAACATAATTATTTAGCTCGCTCAGTCTTCCCAGTAGAGTCTGTGGCATTCATAGAGATTGCTATTTTTAGCAAACTGTGACTCAAAGTGTCTCATAGATAATAAGAACAGAAATTGGGTTTTCATATAGGCTAGCTTTATTTTTAAAGACTGTGTATCAAACACATCAGGAGGGATGCTGACACTGGTGGTGGGTTTGCATTCCCGGGATGAATCCTACTTGATAACTCTGTTATCAATAGCTTGAAGCTGCAGAGCCCCCTGTCAGATGGTGTCCTGCCTTCCAGGAGAGATCCCTGAGCACAGAGCCAGGAGTAAGCCCTGAGAAATGCTGGGTGTGACCCTCAAACAAACAACAAAATTAAAAACAAGCAAAAGCAAGAATTTTCAAGCTGGAGCCATAGTACAATAGATTCAGTGCTTGCATTGCACACCACCAAGTCCCAGCATCCTATATAGTACACCCCAAAGTGTAATTTCTGAGCACAGAGAGAGAGTAGTAGGCCCTGAACACTGCCTGGTGTGCACCCCAGGGTCCCTGAACCCACCCCAAATTAAAAATTTTAAAGCACTTTTTCTTTTTTTTTCCAGTCAATGTGACTCTGGATCCAGATACTGCTTATATAGAATTTATTCTGTGTGACAATCAGAGAAGAGAGTCTTATCCTGCATATTACCATATTTTCCAAGCGCTTTTTAAAAAAGAGAGCTATGGGCCCTTACGCTATGTCCTGGGCCATGAGCGCTTCACCTCAGGAAGACATTACTTTTGAAGTGGATGTACAAAAGGAATACAAGTGGGTAGTAAGACTTTGTCTGGAAAATGTGCCAAGGGACATAACAGAGTCTCAGTCTGGTTTATGGGCCATCAGACTATGCACGAACAAGGGCTATTTAGCCTGTACTTCTCCCCCCAACTCCCCTCCCTCTGAAGGATAAACCTAAAATTGTAGGAATAATTCTAGACTATGATGCCGGAATTGTGTCCTTCTACAAGCGCCACTACTGGTTCCCACATCTACACCTTCCCAAAGGCTTCCTTCTCTCATGCTCTCCAACCTTATTTCCAGATCCAGTGGTTTTCTTCTTTGTCCCTGATTTCATCAGATGAGTAAGAAAGAAAGGAAAATCTCATTCTGGTCAAATGAGGCATAGGAAGTAGTCTGTAAATCCAGGCAGAAACAGAAATTTTATCATTTTTTTCCTACTATTGCCACTTACATAGCACATTTGTAGCTCATAAAAACTGCATTCAAGTAATGGATATTCTGATTATAACACAAAAGATAATGATTCTGTACTACAGTGAAATAAAGCAAGATATTTTTATTGCATTGTGTGTTTTGCTTAATAATGCCTCTTCCACTTCCCTCTGGATTATTTCCACTAAGTACCATCAGGAGTGATCCCAGAGTGCAGAGCCAGGGAATAAGCACTGAGCACTGCAGGGTGTGGCACAAAAAATAAAATAACAAAACAAAACAAAAGAAAAAATCTAAACCAAACCAGCCAACCCATTTGTGACCATACAGGCAAGATTGCTACTTGGAGGGCTCAAGTTTTGGTGGCTTGTTGCCAATACAGCTCTTTCTCCAAACATCGCTAAGTCTCTTAATTCATGATGTCTCAATAATTCTTTTTCTTTATATAAATATTTCACTTGATCACTTGATCACTTGACATCCGATTATTCATTGATTTGCTCAGTGGGCGCCAGTAACATTTCCATTACATGCCAGTGTAGCCCAATGGCATCTGGTTGCTTCAGGAATATGAAGAGCCTCAAACTGTTCATTCAGGGTCTTGATGAAGAAGTCTGACCATCTTGTAGGTGGACAGCCACGTGATCTTTTGACATCCCGTGGGATCCAGTCTGCAACGGCTGACTGCGGCACATATAATGACTCCTGCGGTAGTCTCCAAATCGCATTACATGTCCAGCCCATCTGATTTTTTGATGTCTTGGCAAACGAGACAGGGTCTCTGACTCTAGAACAGTGATGGAGGTTGGAGCTCCGGTTCCTTCTTTCACTTGAGTGAGGCGTGATATTCAAAGCATAGCTCTTTCTGATATACATGCCCTTGGTTATTAAGAAATGGCCTGTGCTATCCCTTCTAACATTTTACAACCTGAAATATTTGTTGTAAGATATTAATTAAGCCACCCCAGTCTTTTTTGAAGGAGTTGTTTGCTGAAAAATTGTTTTCCAGGCTTTGACTTTAATTCTGTGTTTGTTCTAACTATTCAAGTGTGGTTATCTGCACTGCTTTCCCATAGTATCTGTGACATTCTCTTCTTTCCCCTTCTTGGATAGTCCCTTCATTTTGGTATTCCTGTGTATTATACTAGGCCCTTATGGAAATAGAACTTATGGCCTAAACATGGGGAGTATAACCTTTTCCCATTCTGACCTGGGGGTGGCACATTAGCCAAGTTCCAAGTGTTTAAATCCCACATAGTTGATTCAAGGAACACTTGCTTTGCTGTTGCTACTGCCACTGGTGCTGCCACCACCCTTATTTACTTTTTTTCCTAAAAGTTCAGCTGGTAAATAAAGACCTGGAAACTATTATTTTTTTAATGTATTGAGTTCCTAGTATCAATAGAATTTTATGAAAAAGTAGCAGCTTACAATATCAGTATAAAAAAGTTCATGGTTTTCCTATATATAAATTATGAAAGAGATCAAAATATTTTTTAAATGCTGTTCACAACCCTGCCTCAGAAAGCCAAGTACCTTAGAGTCAGCGAACTAAAGAGACAAAGGACCTAAACAACAAAAAAAAAAGCATACAAAACATACTTCAAGAAATAAAAAGGACACAAAGAAATAGAGCCATAACCTCTGCTCAGGGATTGGAAAAATTAACATCACCAAAATGGTAAGAATCCACAAAGCATTGTACAGATTCAACTTAGTCCCTTTCAGGATATCCAAGGCATTTTTCAAGAAATCACTATCACTATCGTCCCGTTAATCATCTATTTGCTAGAGCGGGCACCAGTAATATCTCCGTATGTCCTGTCTCATGTTAGTAGAACCCAAAGGCATCTACTTGCTCCAGGAACATAAAGAGCCTCAAACAATTATATTAGGTCACGGGAATGACCTAATATAAATGTTACTGGTATTTGGCATATCAAATACTACGAGCAGCTTGCCAGGCTTGCCATGCGGGTGGCATACTGTTGTAGTCACCTCTAAATAAAGCATTTATTGATGAACCGCATGACCGCTAGCAGCTGTGCGAGCCAGCCTGTGATAGTCTGGTCTGCTGGATGGAGTTGTGACAAGAGGGAAGTCGGGATGTGGAAAATGGCGGGCCCCATGGAGTAGGGGAGGGTGGCCTGGCTTGTTGTGAGGCTCTGCTGGGGTGGCAGACCAGGGCTAGAACCCGCCATGCCTCCCGGGCGCCTCACATGCCTCCCGGGCGCCTCCTGAAATTCATACAAAACAATAAAGTCCTATGAAAGGTTAAAACAGTCCTTGGAAAAAGAAGATGGGATACATCACCAACTTCAAACTGTACAATAAAGCGGTAGTAATTAAAACACCTGGTATTAGAATAAAGACAGGTCCTCAGATCAATGGGGTAGAGTTGAAAATTCTGACAAAGTTCCTCAACTATTTGACAATTTGACCTTTGATAAAGGGGACAGAAATATGAACTAGAGCAAGGAAAGCCTCTTCAGCCACTGTTACTGGAAAAACTGGTCAACTACATGCTAAAAAATGAACTCAAACCTCTTTCTAATGCCATGCACAAAAGCTAAATCAAGCTGGATTAAAGACCCCAATATAAGATCTGAATCCATAAGGCAGATCAAGGAAAATATTGACTGATGACAGGACCTGATCAAATGAATGAAAGGAGGAGCAACGTTATAACTAGAAAAAGTTTACAAATCCCTCCCCAATTAGCCAAAGCAATCCTGGGAGAAAAAAAATGTAAATGGAGGCTTTGCTTTCCACAATTTCTTTCTGTTCTATAAGGCTATAGTAATTAAAACTGTGGTGCTGGGATAAGAACAGACCCTCAGATCAGCTCAATAAAATTGAGAATCCAGAGAGACAATCTCAAGTATATGGGCAATTAATCTTCAAAAAAGAAGTGAAAAATATGAAGTGAAGCAAGGAAAGCCTCTTCAACAAGTGGTGATGGTAAAACTAGTCAGTCACAGGCAAATTAAAAATACCCTCAAATCAGTTCAAACCCCTGTCTAACATCAGGAACAAAATTCGAATGAACATGGATGAAAGACCTCTAGATCAGAACTATATCTGTAAGTTACATGGAGGAAAGTAGGAAAAGAATTCTATGACACTGAAGCTAGAGACATCTTTTTTTATTTCTTTTTATTATTATTTTATTATACCACCTTGAGATATACAATTACAATGTTGTTCATGTTTAGAGGTTTCGGTCACATAGTATTCCAGCACCCCGCCCTCCACCAGTGCCCATTTCCGCCACCAATGTCCCCAATTCCCTCCCCTCCCATAGCCTGCCTCCATGGCAGGTTCTTTATCTTTAAGGATTTAATGTCAATGCCCAAGCAAACAATGTCAAAGATAAACACTTGGGATTACATCAGCCTGAGAAGTTTCTGTACCACAAAGGAAAAGGTGACCAAAATAAAAGATACCTTGCCTTCTATCAGAGTGTTCACTTTATTTCAGTGTTTTCCTCTTCTAGAATGAATATAATACACTCCATTATAGTGAAAGAGGAGAAAAGGGGGTACTTGGAAGGAACTTTAGCTCTGAATAAACAGCTCTGTGTCCAATATGACCTGGTCTAACTACCTGTCCAGGCAGACCAAGATTATTTTTCCATAGCTTCAGCTGTAACGGAAATGTGGGTAACTTGCAGCTGTTTTGATCAAGATCAAGGTGTACATGTGTGGACAGTCCCCCTTTTAGGGTTTTGTATAGTCCCTTATCCAGTGACCCACCTTGACACACTTCCTGCATAAAAACCAAGACTTGATGGGGTATTCAGGACAGTCCAAAGTTGGCCAAACTGAAGGCAGAAACATTTGAGAGCAGGAGGTCTTTGGGCACTCCTGTGGGGCTGGCCTGGTTTAAGAGTGATCAGGAGCTGGTGGCACCTTTTGTCTTCTTCCCTTTGACCTTTGCCTCTCTTGTGACCTCTCTGCTATCTCTCCTCTTCCTGTTAGCAGTAAAGAGAGGGAAACTGCCCTGACTAATTCAGGGATAATAAGTTTTCTTTCAGGATAAATACATCTCAAAAGAGATCAAATATCTGCAAAGATGCTTCCATACAGCGCACTAGGCTGTGTTGTCCCAGGGAAACACAGAATTGGGTGAGGCTGGGCCCACCTGCACAAACAGAGCCCCAATCAAAAACTCCACACTCCACAATTGTCACCAAGTGACTGATTCCACTGCTCGGGATGAGCTTCATCCAGAATTTAATCTGTTGAAAAACTCAGGTGTATGGGTTTCATAACTAAATCCCAGGCTTTTACCAAGTAAAGCATGGGCTATCTACCCCCATCTCACTGTTCTTCCAAGAGGCCCAGCAATCACACTCATGCTCCAAAGCTGCCACCCAGTTAAAAATTTAACTCCAGGTTCAGCATGCTGTTAAAAAATTTAAAATTCCTGGAGTGTGCAGCCACATTCAAGGCTTCACGATATCTCAAACTTGACATCAATAAACCATGTAGCACAACATATAAAGTGGGATATAGGATAGAAGGCAAATATCTATCAATAAAATTCAAACACACAAGGTTCATCCTATAAAAATATGTTAGTAATATCTTGTATAAGTGCTTGAGGTATCCATGGTGAGATACAACAATTTTTTTCCTCACTTTACTTCTAAGAGAACATTTTTGATCATACTTAGCTGTTGGATGACAGGCTTAGCTAGTTTGGGAGCTTTCTGTTTTACCCACTCACAGCTTAATCTACTTATATGTTCTTAAGTCAAGGTTCATTCTAATGAGATCTCTCTTCTATGTAAACACTGATAGAGGGTGTGGCAGTTACAGAAGTCACCTTGACTCTGAATAACTTCTGACTCATTATACATCTAGTACAGACGTGTTTTTCCAAAGTAGCATGCTTTGGAGTCCATGACTGGCTTTTGAGATTTCCAGTCTGTGTTTGGGGCAAAGCATGCTGTCTGGCTAGCCCTGCCTGCCAGACAGCATGCTTTGCCCCAAACACAGACTGGAAATCTCAAAAGCCAGTCATGGACTCCAAAGCCATTTTCAGGGAATCAGAGAGAACTGGTGACAAATTTAAATGACTGAGGTCAGAGTAAACTTGTTGAGAAGGGACGTGTAAAGGAATAGTACCTTAGGGATTTCTAGAGGCTGAAGTTTTCCCCACAGATGGAACACTGAGTACAGAAACTTGTAAGAGACCCAGACTGCCAGTTCCTGGTATCTAGCTTCCTGCACACCACACTAATAGGTAAGAGGCCCTCGTTCACCGGGAGATGCACCTACAAGGTATACTGTCTCATTACCTCACACAGGCCGAGCGTGTGTGTGCAAGTGCACACACACACACACACACACACAGAGAGAGAGAGAGAGAGAGAGAGAGAGACAGAAAGGGTCTCTCCATACCTTTTTAGGGCCATAGCTCCTCAGAGACTATTATCCTCCTCTTTGCTCTAAGAAGCAGCCCTTCTTCACACCACAGGAAACAGTGCAATATTGACTAGTTGTCCCAGTAAATGTTCTTCATGTGGTTGCTGCTTTTTTTTTAACCTACTTTTTTCTTCTTTGCGGGAGGGTATTGATCCATAGCTGGTGATGCTCCAGGGCTACTCCTGGATCTGCATTAAGAAATTACTCCTTGTGGTGGTCAGAAAGCTATGGCCAAATGTCTACTTAGCAAATTATTTACAAAAGCAATAAAAAATAAATTATGGTTGGTCTGCTATGGGGGTGTTTGGAAAACTGGAAATAATATGGTGGGAAGAGGCAATGGTTGTGGAATTGGTATAGGAATATTGAATATCTGAAAAAAATCATCATGAACAAAATTGTAAAACTAAATAAATACCAAAACGTTTTATTTCTGACTTTTCTGTTATCTCTTTTTTTCTGCTCAATATTTGTTTTTGGAAGTTGTGAGAGGCAAGAGTTATGTAGACTATCATGGAAGTAGAGTGAAAATACTTGTATATAAAATATCTCTGCCTCCTGAGGTTATTTACAAAAGAAATGGAGCTCTTGGATGGTATTATTGTTAAAGGAACTACACTTTGTTCAAATCTCCCCATTCTCCAATTCATATTTGAGCCAAAACTCATTACAGAGAAAAATAGTACCATTGTACTATCACCCAGATAGTATCACCCCAAATTTTCCTATTACACTTTACTTAGAATGCTTTTATTATCAGAAACAATTTCACTGAAATTTTGTTCAGGATAATAACAGATACAATTTTATCAGTTAAAAATTTTAGGGGTTGACATGTGATATAGTCTGAGATTTCTTCACACACTATGGAGAGGAGAAAATCCACAGGAAATGAACATGTAGGTGAGGGACCAAGAGATAGTACAAGAAAGAAAGTACTTTCTTTGCAAGTGGCTGCAGCAGCTACAACAATAATTCTAATCCCTGACAACTCATATAAATGGTCTTCTGAGCATTCTTGGGATCACTTCTGAGTACATGCCAGGAATAGCCCTTGAACATGTCTGGAAGTCGATCCAAATACTTTCCTAAAACCGAAAGACATGAAAGTGGACCACTAAAAGCTCAGAGCTTTTCCTCATAAAAGTTCCCTGAGAGGCTGGAGCCCGGCTCGCGCCGAGCCCAGCTGACGATGGGATCCCGAGGAGGGCAGATGGGTTTTTGGGTGTTGGCCCATCGCCTCTGGGGGTCCCGGAAGCAGCCGGATGAAACTTCGCCCATCACACTAGCCACCATCTTCGCTGTCCGGACGCTGAGAAACTGACCCACGACCAGATCAACTGAGCAAAACCAGTTCCGAGCCCAGGTAGGCGGCTCCCAGAAGCGGGAATCACTGGGAATTCGCCAGATGGAGTCGGGGGTTAAGCCACTCCCCCCTCCATTTTGTCGAGCCTGGTGGACCCGCCCAGGAGCCGCCTGGGAACCAGTATGCAGAGCTTCGCAAGCGGCTGGGGAGACTGGAGCCCGGCTCGCGCTGAGCCCAGCTGACGATGGGATCCCGAGGGAGGGCAGATGGGTTTTGGGTGTTGGCCCATCGCCTCTGGGGGGTCCCGGAAGCAGCCGGATGAAACTTCGCCCATCACACAAGCCACCATCTTCGCTGTCCGGACTCTGAGAAACTGACCCACCGACCAGATCAACTGAGCAAAACCAGTTCGAGCCCAGGTAGGCGGCCCCCAGAAGCGGGAATCACTGGGAATTCGCCAGATGGAGTCAGGGTTAAGCCACTCCCCCCTCCATTTTGTCGAGCCTGGTGGACCCGCCCAGGAGCCGCCGGGAACCAGTATGCAGAGCTCGCAAGCGGCTGGGGAGACTGGAGCCCGGCTCGCGCTGAGCCCAGCTGAGGATGGGATCCCGAGGGAGGGCAGATGGGTTTTGGGTGTTGGCCCATCGCCTCTGGGGGTCCCGGAAGCAGCCGGATGAAACTTCGCCCATCACACTAGCCACCATCTTCGCTGTCCGGACGCTGAGAAACTGACCCACGACCAGATCAACTGAGCAAAACCAGTTCGAGCCCAGGTAGGCGGCTCCCAGAAGCGGGAATCACTGGGAATTCGCCAGATGGAGTCGGGGTTAGCCTCCCCCTCCATTTTGTCGAGCCTGGTGGACCCGCCCAGGAGCCGCCGGGAACCAGTATGCAGAGCTTTGCAAGCGGCTGGGGAGACTGGAGCCCGGCTCGCGCTGAGCCCAGCTGACGATGGGATCCCGAGGAGGGCAGATGGGTTTTGGGTGTTGGCCCATCGCCTCTGGGGGTCCCGGAAGCAGCCGGATGAAACTTCGCCCATCACACTAGCCACCATCTTCGCTGTCCGGACGCTGAGAAACTGACCCACGACCAGATCAACTGAGCAAAACCAGTTCGAGCCCAGGTAGGCGGCTCCCAGAAGCGGGAATCACTGGGAATTCGCCAGATGGAGTCGGGGGTTAAGCCACTCCCCCTTCCATTTTGTCGAGCCTGGTGGACCCGCCCAGGAGCCGCCCGGGGAACCAGTATGCAGAGCTCGCAGCGGCTGGGGAGACTGGAGCCGGCTCGCGCTGAGCCCAGCTGACGATGGGATCCCGAGGAGGGCAGATGGGTTTTGGGTGTTGGCCCGTCGCCTCTGGGGGTCCCGGAAGCAGCCGGATGAAACTTCGCCCATCACACTAGCCACCATCTTCGCTGTCCGGACGCTGAGAAACTGACCCACGACCAGATCAACAGAGCAAAGCCAGTTCGAGCCCAGGTCGCACGGCCGCTTGTGGCCACACGCGGTCCACTTAAATAGTGAAACAGTAATGTCTTTTAATGCAGTGTATTCCACGAAGAGCAGGAAAGTTTATCGGGAAGGAGATATAAAGAAAGAAATGACATATAAAGATATAAAGCAGGAAAGTTTATCGGGAAGGAGATATAAAGAAAGGAGATATAACGAAAGAAATGACATACAGAATCTGCCAAGTAGTTGAGGTGCGGGATGGGGGAGGGAGGTGGGGACATTGGTGATGGTAGATGGGTTTGGGTGGAGGGATGGGTGTTGGAACACTGTGGATCCAAAACTCTACATTAGCATCTTTCAATTGTATGTCTAAAATGGTGTAATGATATTTGGGGGAAAATAATAAAATTAAATTAAAAAAAAAGTTCCCTAGAGAGGACTCTTATCTCCAGGGATAGCCCTACATGGGAGGGAGTAGTGGGGGGGGGTGTGAATGGGGAGGACTATGAAATTGATTTTGCAAACATTTTGTGCACAAGCTCTCTTTAAAGATTTTCTCCCTTCTCAACCTGTTATTTATCCACTCTGCACTCTTCCCTCTGCAGAAGATAGCATTCTCTGTTGACTGCATAGCTCAATCTCTTTCCTGTCCATAATCTCTAAGCATAATGTTTTTTTTCTTCACTATTAATCAAGTTCTGAAATTCTTTCTGGTGAGGGACAGTGATGAACCCAGGTGGAAGTCAGACAGATTTTCCTTTTCTTACAATGAACAATTCTTCACTCCAGCTGAAGTTCCACAATTTCCTGAAAACTCGGGTGTCAGTGCACAAATATCAAGCCATGTAACCATGAGGGATTCAGGTGCAGTTTGACTACTACCATAGAGTAGTCATCAAACTGATTGGTACAGGTCTTCCAAAGAAGACCTGTACCAATCAGGTGTTCACAGCAGACTTTAATCAGTGCTAAATGTCCCACGCTCTTCCTTGGATGACCAAGGCAGGTGGAGAGAAAGTGGTTGTTCCCTCAGTTCAACTCTCTTCATATCAGTTACCTGCAAAATAATTGCCAGACTGTTCAGAAAGCAGGTGAAGAAATCTTCAGGAGAAGAACATAACTGGAAGTTTGCTGTGAAGACATGCTCTCTCAATTAGTAGAAAATGTCTTTTGTAGTTTTTTATGTTCAGATTTGAATTTTAATGTGAGGGAAATTGGGCAACACTACTAGAGTGCTCCTGCTATAACCGAAGTTTCTCTTACCATTTATTCTGTTCAGCAGTAAGGAATTCAGGATAGCTAGTCAGGAATGAGGATGCTGATGAAGCCAAGACACAGCTTGAACCCTAGGAAAAGAAATGTATAAATCTAGTGAGATTAGGCACTAGATTAGTTGCCTAGTGAGACTAGGCAACTAGCCTGTAGGCAAAACTATTATCTCCTATTCGGTAACATGATCAGTCAGGTTATGCTGGATCCACATCAGTGTCCTGGGTCAGACAGGGCAGGAGTTAGTGTTCCTTTCTGAGAAGGTGGAATTAGAATTCCCAGGAGATTCAGGATTAGAGTCCTCAACAGATTAGTACTAGAGCACCCTCCTATAAAGTCAAGGCTAGAGTTTCAGTCAGTTTAGAATTAGATTCCCTCTTCCATCCCCCCACCCAGATTTTACTCTGCGATTGACTGGTCTGGTTTAAGACTCTAGGGAGAATAAATTACAGCCAAACAGAGAAAGAAAATGCCAGGATCTGTTTTACTTGGGTTTATTTTTCTATCTCCTCATAAATTGGTATTGATACTCAGAAAACTCAGAAAAATCCAGTCCTCGACCCCAGAATCATGCCTGGTTTTCTTACTCAAACAATGGAAACATCTTACCCAGCTTCTAAAGTCCATGTGAAAACAGATATATATATATATATATATAAAGAGAGAGAGAGGAAGAAGAGAAGCAAAGTGCCTGCCATAGAGGCAGGCCAGGGAAGGGGGAGAGATTCAGGGACATTGGTGGTAGGAAATGGGCACTGGTGGAGGGTTCCGTGCTGGTACACTGCATGATTGAAACCCAAACATGAACGTCTTCATAATTGTATATCTCATGGTGGCAAAATAAAAAATTTAAAAAAAATAAAAAATAAAGCCCATTTGACCCATAAAGAAACTGCAGCATGAGGGAAATCACTGTCACTGGCTTCCCATAGATCATCGATTTGCTCAAGCGGGCACTAGTAGCATTTCAATATGTCCTGTCACATGCAAGATAGCCCAAGGGCATCTGCCCACTCCAGGAACATCACAATCATGATCTTCCCGTTAATCATCTATTTGCTAGAGCGGGCACCAGTAATATCTTCATATGTCCTGTCTCATGTCAGTAGAACCTAAAGGCATCCGCTTGCTCCAGGAACATAAAGAGCCTCAAACCATTATATTAAGTCAAGGGAATGACCTAATATAAATGTTACTGGTATTTGGCATATCAAATACTACACGAGCAGCTTGCCAGGCTTGCCGTGCGGGTGGAATACTCTTGTAGTCACCTCTAAATAAAGCATTTATTGATGAACCACGCGGCCGCTAGCGGTCACGCAAGATGGGCTGTGATAGTCTGGTTCTGCTGGGTGGAGTTGTGACGAGAAGGAAGTCAGGATGTGGAAAATGGCGGGCCCCATGGAGTAGGGGAGGATGGTCTGGCTTGATGTGAGGCTCTGCTGGGTGGCAGGCCAGGGCTAGAACCCGCCATGCCTCCCGGGCGCCTCATGAGCGGCTGGGCACAGGGAGAGCAAGTAGCAGCTCTGCTCCATGTCTGAGAGTCTCTGGTTCAGCATACCTGGGCCGGATTGAAAAAACTGCTGCAGGGTGTCTGTCGATGATCCGAGCTGTGATAGTCTGGTCTGCTGGGTGGAGTTGTGACGAGAGGGAAGTCCGGATGTGGAAAATGGCAGGCCCCATGGAGTAGGGGAGGGTGGTCTGGCTTGTTGTGAGGCTCTGCTGGGTGGCAGGCCAGGGCTAGAACCGCCATGCCTCCCAGGCGCCTCACGAGCAGCTGGGCACAGAGCTGCTACTTGCTCTCCAGGAACATAAAGAGCCTCAAACCATTCCATCAAGTCATAGGAATGAGGTCTATAATTGTTACTGGTATTTGGCATGTCAAATACAACACGGGTAGCTTGCCAGACTCTGCCGTGTGGGAGGGATTCTCTTGTATTCAACTCAAAACTCGAGCATTTATTGATGAATGGGCTGTGATAAGCTCTTCTGCTGGGTGGAGCTCTGAGGAGAGGGAGTTAGGATGTGGAAAATGGTGGCCCCTCATGGTGTGGGGGTTCTTCCGGCTTCTTGCGAGGCTCTACTGGGTTGGAGGGCCAGGGCTAGAACCCGCCATCCCTCCCGACGCCTCGTGATCAGCTAGGCACAGGGAGTGCAAGTAGGAACTCTGCACTGTGTGTGTGAGACTCTGGATTGGCATACTTGAAATGGGCTTGAAAAAGACTGCTTCATAATTAAAAAGTCTGCCCAAACACAAAAGCCCAGGTCCAGACGGATTCACTAGTGAACTCTACCAAACCTTTAAGGAGGACCTACTGCCAGTCCTTTTCAAGCTCTTCCAGGAAATAGAAGAAACAGAAACACTCCCAAACAGCTTCTACGAGGCACATATCACCCTGATACCCAAAGCAGGGAGAGACAACACAAAGAAAGAAAACTACAGACCAATATCCCTGATGAATATGGATGCTAAGATCTTCAACAAAATACTAGCAAACAGAATCCAAAGACTGATCAATAAGATATACATCATGACCAAGTAGGATTCATCCCGGGAATGCAAGGATGGTTCAACATTCGCAAGTCAATCAACATAATACATCATATCAATAAGAGAAAAAATTAAAACCATATGATCCTATCAATAGATGCAGAGAAAGCATTTGACAAGATCCAGCACCAGTTCATGATTAAAGCCCTCCAGAAATGGGTATTGAAGGGACTTTCCTCAAGATAGTTACAGCCATCTACCAAAAGCCCACAGCGAGCATCATTCTAAATGAGGAAAAATTGAAAGCCTTCCCCTGATATCAGGGACAAGACAAGGTTGCCCACTCTCACCTCTTTTATTCAATATAGTACTGGAAGTACTTGCCATAGCAATCAGAGAAGAAAAGGACATCAAGGGCCTCCAGATAGGCAAGGAAGAAGTCAAGCTATCATTATTTGCAGATGACATGATATTATACCTAGAGAACCCTAAACTCTCTACCAAGAAAACTCCTAGAAACAATAGACACATATAGTAGAGTGGCAGGATACAAAATCAATACCCAAAAGGCTGTGGCTTTCCTATATACAAATAACTAAAGAGAAGAAAGGGATATTAAGGAAATGATTCCATTCACAATTCTGCCACAGAAAATCAAATACCTAGGAATCAACTTAACCAAGTGTGTAAAGGACCTGTACAAAGAAAACTACATGACACTGCTCCAAAAGATAAAAGAGGACACAAGGAAATGGAAACATATTCCCTGCTCATGGATGGGGAGAATCAACATTGTCAAAATGGTAATACTCCCTAGAGCTCTGTACAGATTCAATGCAGTCCCTATAAGAATACCCATGACATTCTTCAAAGAAATTGAACAAACACTCCTAAAATTTTTATGGAACAATAAACCCCCAAGGATAGCTAAAGCAATCCTCAGGAAAAAGAAGATGGGAAGCATCACCTTTCCCAACTTCAAACTGTACTACAAGGCAGTAGTAATTAAAACAGCGTAGTATTGGAATAAAAACAGACCTGTGGACCTATGGAATAGAATTGAGTATCCTGACACCCAACCTCCAACACATGACCATTTGATCTTTGATAAAGGTGCAAAGAGTCCAAAATGGAGTAAGTAAAGCCTGTTAAATAAGTGGTGTTGGGAACACTGGGCAGTAGCATGTAAAAAATGAATTTGGACCTGTGTCTAACACCATGCACAAAAATCAGATCAAAATGGATTAAAGATCTCAATATCAAACCTGAATCCATAAAGTACATTGAAGAAAATATAGGAAAAACCCTCCACGACATTGAAACTAAAGGCATCTTCAAAGGTGAAACAACACTAACAAAGCAACTAGAAGAAAAGATAAACATATGGGACTACATGAAACTAAAAAGCTTTTGCACCTCAAAAGAAACAGTGACTAAGATACAAAGACATTCCACAGACTGGGAAAGAATATTCACCCAATACTTATCTGATAAGGCGTTAATATATATCAGGCACTGGTAGAACTTTACAAGAAGAAAACAAACAACC
Organism: Cryptotis parvus; assembly: GCA_021461705.1. Lineage (NCBI taxonomy): Eukaryota > Metazoa > Chordata > Mammalia > Eulipotyphla > Soricidae > Cryptotis > Cryptotis parvus. The sequence goes on from JAJIBD010000537.1 coordinate 122,974, forward strand.
CCATCAAATAATGGGGAGAAGAAATGAACAGAAACTTCAACAAGGAAGAAATTCGAATGGACAAAAAAACATATGAAAAAATGCTCATCATCACTAATCATCAGAGAGATGCAAATCAAAACAACAATGAGATATCATTTTACACCACAGAGACTGGCACATATCCAAAAGAGCAAGAACAACAAGTGCTGGCGTGGATGTGGGGAAAAGAGGACACTCATCCATTGTTGGTGGGAATGCCAGCTGGTACAGCCTTTCTGGAAAACAATATGGACATTCCTCCAAAGACTAGAAATTGAACTCCCATTTGACCCAGCCATACCACTCCTGGGAATATACTCTGGGAAGCCAAAAATACGCAGCAGAAACATCATCCCTACTTTTATGTTCATAGCAGCATTATTCACTATAGCCAGAATCTGGAAACAACCAGAGTGCCCGAGAATCGATGACTGGATAAAGAAGCTCTGTTACATCTACACAATGGAATATTATGTAGCTGTTAGGAAAACTGAAGTTATAAAATTTGCATATAAATGGATGGACATGGAGAGATTATGTTGAGTGAAATTAGCCAGAAGGAGAGAGACAGATACAGAATGACTGCATTTATTTGCATGGCATAAATATATATGTACATATTATGATACCAATATCCAAGGTCAAGTAAAACATGTATCAGGAGGTCTTGTAAAGGTGGAAATTATCACAAATGTGTGGGAGTCAGAGGCTAGGTAAGACAGAAAATGGAACAGTGTGCTAATAATTGTCGAAAGTATTAATACCAACCTAGAACTGAGCATTAAATAGAGGCAAAGAGATACACATGAAAACCCTTTAATGTATGTTCTGTAATCCATAGTCTGGAAGGGAAGGAATAGAGAAAGGGAAAGAAATAAAGAACCAGCCATGGAGGCGGGCTGGGGAAGGGGGAGGTAACCGGGGACGTTGGTGGTGGGTGATGGGCACTGGTTGAGGGATGAGTGCTGGAACACTGTATGACCAAAACCCAAATATGAACTTTGTAATTGTATATCTTTGTAATTGTATATCTCATGGTGGTAAAATAAAATACTTAAAATAAATAAATAAAAATTAAAAAGAAGAAGGGACTTGTAAAGGATTAGTGCCTTAGGGATCAGAGTAAATCTTGCTGTAAAGGAATAGTGTCCTATAGGTTTCTAGGAGCTTATTTTTGTCCCCACAGATGGAACACTGAGTACAGAAACTTGTAAAAGACCCAGACTGCCAGTTCCCTTTCTGCAATCTGGCTTTCTGCATCCCAGATTAATAAGAGGGAGGCCCTCATTCGCTGTGGCGATGAACCTACAAGGTGTACTTTCCCATTACCACACACAGGGCACACACATCACGTTACCTTTTTGGGACATTTCTCCTAAGGTTAACGATCAAACTCCTCTCTGCTCTAAGAAGCATCTCTCCTGCACACAACAGGAAACAGTGTAAAATGTCATAGGAAATATCGTACATGTAGTTTTTGCTTACCTTGGCAACTGTTATTTCATCATAAAGTGGAAGTTACAAAGTTAAGTATGATAGACGTTCAAGTGTATACTTTTCCAACACCAGTCCCTTCACCAGTGCCCCCTACCCTCCACCAATGTCCCAGTTTCCCTACACCCTTCCCTGACTTATTTTTATTTCTTAGAGTGGAAATTTTCTTGACTTTTTCACACTTATCCAATATTCCATATTAATGCTTAGACAGGATCCAATTTTAAAATCACTCTGCCTGAGTCCAGACACAATTTCATGTAGAGAAAGACACGGGTTGTGCCTTGTGTTATCATCAGATTGGGAATACAAAACTCATTCTGTCTTCTGTCCTACTTTCTGTGCATTGGTTTCTCAGGATTTGAGGTGTCTGTCCGGTGTGGGACTTCCGAATCCAGAACAAATCAGGACACAATGGAGCAATAGGAAGCAAAATGGCAGAAAATCTTTGAGAGCCAAAACAACGCAGAGTTGAATGGAAGATTCCTTACCAAGTGGGAGAAATGAACCTACTTGCCAGTTTTGCCTCATACGTGAGGTGCTGGACCAGGAGACTGTCCTGAGCTGCACCTTAAACTCTAAGTGATAGCCCAGTGGGTAGGGCGTTTGCCTTGCACGTGGCTGGCCTATGCTGGCACAGGTTTGATCCCCGGCATCCCATATGGTTCCCTGAGCACCACCAGGAGTAATTCCTGAGTGCAGAGCCAGGAATAACCCCTGAGCATTGCCGGGTGTGACCCAAAAAGAAAAAAAAAAACTCTCCCTAACCAGATCTTATTTCCCAGAGAGAACACAAGACAGCTCAAAGGACAGCACCTCCCTGTGAGAAATAACCCCATGATTGATCACTTGATCACTTGAATCCCATTATTCATCTATTTGCTCGAGCGGGCGCCAGTAACATTTCCACTGGACCCTATCATGTGCCAGTGTAGCCCAATGGCATCTGGTTGATTCAAGAATATGAAGAGCCTCAAACCGTTCCTTCAGGGTCTTGACAAGGAAGTCTGACCATCTTGTAGGTGGGCGGCCACATGATCTTTTGACATCCCGTGGGATCCAGTTGGTAATGGCTCTAGTCCAGCGGTTGTCTCCAAATCGCATTACATGTCCAGCCCATCTGATTTTCGATGCCTTAGCAAATGAGACAGCGTCCTTGATTCTGGAATAGCGACGGAGGTTGGAACTCCGGATTCCTTCTCTCACTTGAGTGAGGCGTGAAAATCTAAGCATAGCTCTTTCGATTCCTCTCTGGGAGACCCGAATAGCATTCTCATCTTGCTTTCGTAGGGCCCACCCAGGTCTCTGAGGCGTATGTTAATGCAGGGAGAACGGTGGAGTCAAAAGATGTGCCCAGAGCCGGAGGTTCTTTGTCCTTTTTAGCTATTTCTTCAATGCCTTTGAAGGCATTCCATGCTGCTCTCTTCCTCCTACACAGCTCAGGTTTTAGGTCATTCATTATATTGACTTCTCGACCTAAACCCCATGATTGCAAGACCTAAAATATGGGCAGAATCATAGAGTAAGCAGTTTAAGGTAGATCACTGGCACTAGCAGGATTTTCCTGCTGAAGCAAACAGGAAAAGTCCTTGACCTCAGCAGGATATATTCTTTTTTTTAATTTTAAACTTTATTTAAACACAGTGATTAACATAGTTGTTCATGGAACTATTGTTTCAGGTATTCAAAATTCCAACACCATCCCACCACCAATGTGCTCTTACCACCACCAAAGACACTAGTTTCCCACACGCCCCCCCATGCTTGCCCTTTCCAAGAACTAACTATAAATATAAACATAAATCTGGTGATGGTATTGCTAAAGTCATGACCTTTTAATGGAGCTGTTACATACCAAATGGGACATCTGTGTTTTTCAGCTGGAATTATTCTCTATGGAAAGTATGGACCCAACCAGGAAAAATCCTGCTAGGGAGAAAATAGGCATGAACAGATTTAGAGTGACCATAACAGACAGCATGGCATGGAGAGTCCTGCCAGAAGTAATGAGCACTCCCAGAGTCAAAGCTATTTCTTATCTCCCACCTGTCCCATACTCACAACTGCACTAAAAGTTTAGACTTTCTCCCATGAACTAACTCATAAATGGTGTAATGATGAGAGGGTGGAAGAAAATGGAAGTTGTGCTTAATAAAAAGGCCAAGGGAACCTTTGTTCAAGACTGCCAAGGCCAGCTTGCAACCCTGACAGGTAACTACGTCTGTTTCATTCTTCATAATCAAACAGCTGCACTGAGGTCAAAGGTACCAATACAATCAACTTTATTGTGGCTACCTACCACACCGGCCAATGAACAGTGTCCAGAGTCAGCACACACAGCTCCTGACTGTCCTAGATGCTGACTCTGCTGTTCCTGCATTGAGTCCTACATCTTGAAAGGGTCCGTGAGGAAGGAGACACACAGACAGAGGATGGGGCTGTGTGGGCCTGAGTCCTCATGCCTGCGAGTCCTGCTACTCTCACACACATTTGCCCGCATCCTCCTGTGCTGCTGAAAACAACTAGACTCCTGGAAGAGCAAAGACACGGGGGAACCAGGAAGGTTCCAGGTTTCTCACAGACTTTGTGGCAAAGGTCAAAATATCTGGTCAGTCTATGAGTCACATGTGCAGGTTTCCTGGTTTAAATATGTCTTGGGGACACAAAGCAGCTTATTAGAAAATCACGGTTTCTTCTTGTAGCATTTAAAATGAGTATTATCCTACCTTGTCTCTTCTTAGAACAAACAGTGAAAATCAAGTCAGCGCCTTCTCATTTCCTCCCTGATACTACAGGGCACCACCCACAGCAGTAGTTTCACTTTTAGAATTAATTCAGTCAGAGTGACTTTCTTCTGGAGGAATCATAAGTGGTAACTACTTGGAGACTATCAGTAATGAGAGCCAGCTCCTGTGTAAAATAAGGTAGGGAGAATTCCAGATCATGGTCTGTGGGGCGGGTAAGAATTGTGCATGTGGGTGTGCAGGGGTGTGTGTGTGTGTGTGTGTGTGTCTGTCTGTCTGTCTGTCTGTCTGTGTGTCTGTCTGTCTCTCTCTCTCTGTCTGACTGTATGAGAGAGTCAGTTTAGTGAGGACTGTGTGAGTTTGTGAGGTGGGTAGGAATTTGTATGGACTGTGAGTTTGTGGGGTGTGTGGGAACAAGTGCACAAGTTTCTGGGATGTCTCTGTCTTTTTGTATGTCTCAGTGATGGGATCCTTACAAACTGCAAAGTTTTCTGTATTTTGCTTTCTTTCATCTCCCCTCTGTTTGTTAATCTCTCACTAGACCCCAAGTTAAGACTTGGGGTCTAGTGAGAGATTAACTCTCTGCAGATCTAGGTTATGAGGTGAGTGAAGACACATGATGGGCACCCAGGGGGCAGAGAACATACATAAAGGGGAATAAATGATGCAGAAAGTTATTCTTTATGCTGCTAAAGCTATAATTTTCATAATTAGAAGAAAATGCGTTCTCAGTAGTTTTACCAGGTTTCTGGCAAGTCTGTGGGCTCCTTTACTCTGATCTTATGGGAACCAAGGTTGGCCTGCAGAAGTGACAGTCACCTCTCAGGGTCTGCAGGAGCTCTGCTCTCAGGATAACCTCTTCTCCTCCCATTCTTTCAGCTCTGTCTTCACGTCAAGAGGCTGACAGGAAGTGCACACAGCTTCTTCTGGTTGTCCGTTGACCTTATTATCATTCTAGTGGACACTTTGCTGAGCTTGGGTCTTTTTACCTGTGTCTTCTCTTCATTGAGAGAGGGAGTAACATAGCAAGAACTGGGAATTAATGATCTAGTGCAGACATGGTTTTTCTCAAGGAATCCTCCAAACACCACCTAATTCCAGTACCAGTTACAAGGAAATCAACCCAATGCTGACGAAGTAACTTTTCACAACATGGGAGTCTCACTCTCTCTCTGTAAGTTTCTCTCCTTTGCTTCCACTTTTGTGAAGAAGTTTGTCCTCCTTTTCTCACTCTCTGAGTCCCTGGTCTGAAATATTTTTAGAAATAAAATGGAATATTTTGTCTTGTCTATTGTGTCAACACAGACTCAAGCAAATGGTGAACAAGTGAATTGCAGTAAGTGAAATTAAGGAGCTACATATTATTTTAAATTTCATTTTTATTATACTCAGTCAATGGACTACAGATGATTATGGCCACTGTCTGTAACAACACAGCTACATGATATGAATCTTTTCAGTTCTAATCCGTATCTCTCAAAAAAGATTCCAAGTTTACAGGTGGCACAAAGACTCAGGTGAGGCATATTATGCACTCGGGGAAAATTCTGGTTGCTTTATCTCTGCCTCTTGATGCAATTTTTCAGAGTCTCAGGAACAGCCATGACCACAGCTACAGTTACAGAGAAGCTGAGGGAGGAAGCTACCTGCGCCATCTGCCTGGAGCTGATGACTGAGCCTGTGATTATACCCTGTGGGCACATCTACTGCCGTGACTGCATAGTGGGCCTCACTAAGAGCCAAAACTCTGAAACATCTAATTTGGAGATATTTCACTGTCCCCAGTGTCGGAAACCTTTTAAAAGTGATGGTCTCCAACCCAACAAGCAGCTGCAAAATATCATTGAAACCATAAAGAAGACAGATCATGAAAGGTTGTGTAATGAACATGGAGAAAAACTTCACCTGTTCTGTGAAGATGACGGTCAGCTCATCTGTTGGCGCTGTGAGAGAACATCACAGCACAGAGGACATGTCACTGCTCTTGTAGAAGATGCATGCGGAGACTACAAGGTGAGTGTGGGCCAGAAAGTCTCATAAAATCCTTGTTTCATGTTGCTCTGAAACCTGTTTTACTTATTTAACTTGTATCACTTGTTTTCCCATTGTTCATTGATTTGCTCTAGTGGGCGCCAGTAACATCTCCATTCATTGGGAATGAGGTCCATTAGTGTTACTGTTTTTGGCATATCGAATATACCACAGGTAGCTTGCCAGGCTCTGCTGTGGCTCTGGGTTCATTCCAGGGATACAGTCATTTTCTATGTCAGACCATCCACCATCCAGGGGCCACAGGGCAGAGCCTGGGGTGTAGACAAGCCTGTCTCCTGTCTGCCACCTGCCAATGCAGCCTAGCACTGCAGCCACATCTGAAACACCTTCACTGTATCACTGTATCACTGTCTTCCCTTCATCATCGATTTGCTCGAGCAGGCCCCAGTAACATCTCCATATGTCCTGTCTCATGCTAGTAGAGCCCAAGGCATCTGCTTGATACAGGAACATAAAGAGCCTCAATCCATTCTGGAATGAGGTCTATAATTGTTACTGGTATTTGGCATATATATCAAATACAACACGGGTAGCTTGCCAGGCTCTGCCGTGCAGGTAGCATACTCTTGTAGGCATCTCTAAGTCCAGCATTTATTGATGAACAGAACGGCCGCAAGCAGCCGCGTGAGCCAGGCGCTGATAGGCTGGTCTGCTGGGTGGAGGTCTGACGAGAGAGAAGTCCAGATGTGGAAAATGGAGGCCCTCATGGAGTGGGGGGGTCGTCTGGCTCGTTGCGAGGCTCTGCTGGGGTGGTGGGCCAGGGCTAGAACCCACCATCCCTCCCGGGTGCCTCGTGAGCAGCTGGTCACAGGGAGAGCCAGTAGCAGCTCTGCCCCATGTCTGTGAGTCTCTGGACCGGCATACCTGAGCCGGATTTAAGAAAGACTGCTGCAGGGTGGAACTCGATGAGCCGGGCGCTGATAGGCTGGTCTGCTGGGTGGAAGTCTGACGAGAGAGAAGTCCGGATGTGGAAAATGGAGGCCCTCATGGAGTGGGTGGTCGTCTGGCTCATTGCGAGGTTCTGCTGGGGTGGTGGGCCAGGGCTAGAACCCACCATCCCTCCCGGGTGCCTCATGAGCAGCTGGTCACAGGGAGAGCCAGTAGCAGCTCTGCCCATGTCTGTGAGTCTCTAAAACACCTGAAACACCTTGAAAAAAAAAACATTGGGCTGCCAGTCTGTAAAGTACATACCTATCTCCTGCAATATGTCTGAGTCCAAGAATTATCAAATTTATGAAATCTACTTTGTTACCATGCAACAGGTCTTCATAAACACACTGATCGATATATAACAGAACACAATTCTCTCTTCTCTTGTTCATTTTCCTCCACTGGGTTGGTAAATCAATACATACATGTAAAGATGCATGTAATACATACATGTAAAGAAAGGGGGCTAGAGAGATAGGAAGGAGTGCACAGCCCTGGACCCTCTTCAGTGGTACAAAGTATTTGGGCTGACGGCTCTTTCCAGCACGAAGCAGAGACAGCCTTGCAACCTTCATGAGCCCTGGGTGGGCACTGTGGAAGATGATCCGGCAGCTGCAAAGGGGAGGCTCCTGGGACTCCAGAGTAGGCCCTAATCGAAGCGTTGACTACGTTGCCCAGAAGCCTCTTCACGGAGGACGGATTCTCTGCTGGGGACCTGGGATTCCTTCTGCGAGAAGGTGGCCCAGAGCAGGACAGGAGAGCAGGTGAGAAGAGCCCTGGTGACTTACGGCGGGGCCCGGAGCGCCAAAGGGGCCTTGCGGGGCCCAAGTTGCTGTTGCTGGCCGGGCCCCGGCTTTGTTTACCTTCACTAGGTACAGCCTTTATTTATTTATTTGACATAATTATTTTTGCTTATGCTCTAAATGTGCTCTTTCACGTGCTTCAAAAGTGGGTTGTCACAGCATCCTCACTACTGAACTGCTGAGCTACATCTACCTCCACCATTCAACAACTCCACACTGTATCTCCTCAAGGCTCCCCCTTGGTCAGAATCCAAGTGCTGGTGTTTGCTTGCCCTTGCTCTGTTTCTTTGTATTGAATTTCTGACCGAGAACATCTGGTGTTTGTGGTTAACTTTCTGAATTATTTTATCTAAAACAGCTCAACTCCATCCAAGTTATCACATGGGAAGGTTTTTATCCTAATACCTTTTCAGTTTTATAGCTCAGTAGGATCCCATTGTGTGAATATATCATATCTCCCTTTATAAGCCGTTCTATCACTGGCACTCTGTGTGTTTTCCTCATCTTGGTTACTTTAAATAGCAATGTAATGAACACTGGTGTGGATCTATTCTTTGAGTTAGGGTTTTGTATTCTTTTTTTTATATTTATTTATTTATTTATTTTTTTTTTGCTTTTTGGGTCATACCCGGCAATGCTCAGGGGTTACTCCTGGCTCTGCACTCAGGAATTACTCCTAGCGGTGCTCGGGGGACCATATGGGATGCCGAGGATCGAACCCGGGCCAGCATGGGCCGGCCGCGTGCAAGGCAAACGCCCTACCCGCTGGGCTATTGCTCTGGCCCCAGGGTTTTGTATTCTTTGGATAGATATTTAGAATGAATTCTAGTATTCATCCTGATACTATAATGTATGCATCATCCTTGTTGGCAACATGAGCATTTTAGACCATTCATAATGATTCCAATAAGGACTGGATCAGATTCACTCCTCAAAAAATGTGTGAGTGCTTCATATGCACCAAAATTGAAAACCACCAAAATTGTTGTTTGTTGTGTATGTGCTATAGACTGTTCTCATAGTAATAAGTGGTTCCTCATTATAGTTCCGATTTGCATTTCCCAGTTATAAATGTGATAACCAGCACTTCTCTGTGCCTATTGACAATCTATATGTCTTTTTAGAGTAATCTGCATTTTGGGACTAGTGTTAGAGTACAGGAAGAAAGGCCTTATCCTTGCTAACTCTGGTCTAAATCAGAGACACTTCATGTGAACCCCCCAAAACCAACAAAATTGATTCCTGAGCACAGAGTCTCAGCTATAGTCACCAAGGTGAAAGCCCTAAGCACTTATGAGGTCTCTCTGCAAAAAAGGAAGGAAAGAAAGAAAGAAAGAAAGAAAGAAAGAAAGAAAGAAAGAAAGAAAGAAAGAAAGAAAGAAAGAAAGAAAGAAGGAAGGAAGGAAGGAAGGAAGAAAGAAAGAAAGAAAGAAAGAAAGAAAGAAAGAAAGAAAGAAAGAAAGAAAGAAAGAAAGAAAGAAAGAAAGAAAGAAAGAAAGAAAGAAAGAAAGAAAGAAAGAAAGAAAGAAAGAAAGAAAGAAAGAAAGAGAGAGAGAGAGAGAGAGAGAGAAAGAAAGAGAGAGAGAAAAGAAAGAGAAAAAGAAAGAAAAAGAAAAAAGAAAGAGAAAAAGGGAAGGAAAGGGAGGGAGGGGAGGGGAGGGGAAGGGATGGGAGGGGAAGGGAGGGGATGGGGGGGGAAAGAAGGGAAGGGAAGGGAGGAAAGGGAAGGGGAGGGAAGGGGAGGGAAGGGGAGGGAAGGGGAGGGAAGGGGGGGGGGAGGGAGGGAAGGAAAGGGAAGGGAAGGAAAGGGAAGGAAGAAGAGGGGGAGGGAGGGGAGGGGAGGGAGAGAAAGGAAGGGAAGGGAAGGGGAGAGGAGGGGAGGGAAGGGGGGGGAAGAGAAGAAGAGGAGAGGGGAGGGGAAGGAGGGGAGGGGAGAGAAAGGAAGGGAAGGGGAGAAGAGGGAGGGAAGGGAAGGGAAGGGAAGAGAAGAGGGAGGGGGGGGAAGTACTTCCAGTACTATATTGAATAGAAGTGGTGAGAGTGGGCAGCCTTGTCTTGTCCCTGATCTTAAGGGGAAGGCTTTCAGTTTTTCCCCATTGAGAATGATGCTCTCTGTGGGTTTGTAGTAGATGGCCTGGATTATCTTGAGGAAGGTTCCTTCAATCCCCATTTTACGGACAGCTTTCATCATGAACGGGTGTTGAATCTTGTCAAATGCCTTCTCTGCATCTATTGATATGATCATATGGTTTTTATTTTTATTTTTGTTGATATGATGTATTATGTTGATTGACTTGCGGATGTTGAACCATCCTTGAATTCCCGGGATGAATCCCACTTGGTCATGGTGTATAATCTTTTTGATGACTCTTTGGATTCTATTTGCTAGTATTTTGTTGAAGATCTTAGCATCTGTATTCATCAGGGAGATTGGTCTGTAGTTTTCCTTTTTGTGGTATCTTTGTCTGCTTTGGGTATCAGGGTGATATGTGCCTCATAAAAGCTATTTGGGAGTGTTTCTGTTTCTTCAATTTGCCAGAAGAGCTTAAAAAAGAATTGGGACTAGGTCCTCTTTAAGGGTTTTGTAGAATTCACTGGTGAATCCATTGGGACCTGGGCTTTTGTGTTTGGGAAGACTTTTGATTACCGATTCTATTTCCTCGATGGAAATAGGTTTGTTGAGGTATTCCAAATCTTCTTGTTGGAGACTTGGGAAGCTATAGGAATTCAGGAATTTGTCCATTTCTTCTAGGTTTTCTTGTTTTGTGGCGTACAGGCTCTCATAGTAATCTCTGATGATCTTTTGAATTTCTGTGGTTTCTGTTGTGATGTCCCCGTTTTCATTTCTGATTCTATTTATTTGGGTTCTCTCTTTTCCTTTTCTTACAAGTCTTGCAAGTGGTTTGTCAATCTTGTTTATTTTTTCAAAGAACCAGCTTTGGGTTTCGTTAATCTTCTGGATTGTTTTTTGACATTCCATCTCATTGATTTCTGCTCTAAGTTTTATTATTTCTTTCTTTCTGCTTGGGTTGGGTTCCTTTTGTTGATCACTCTTTAAGATCTTTAGTTGTGAAGTCAGACTGTTTATGATGGCCTTTTCTTCTTTTCTGATGAATGCTTGAAGAGCTATGAACTTGCCTCTTAACACTGCTTTCGCTGTATCCCACAAGTTCTGGTAATTCGTGTCTTCAGTCTCAGTTGTTTCCAGGAATCTTTGGCTTTCCTCTTTGATTTCTTTTATGACTTGCTGGTTGTTCAGCAGTGAGCTGTTTAGTTTCCAGGTACTTGGTATTGGTCTCCGTTTTTGTGTACAATTAACTTCTATTTTCAGTGCCTCATGGTCTGAAAAAAATAGTTGGCACAATTTCTATCTTCTTGATTTTATGGAGGTATGATTTATGGCTCAGCATGTGATCTATTTTGGAGTATGTTCCATGTGCACTGGAGAAGAAAGTGTATTCAGCTTTTTGAGGATGAAATGCCCTGTATATGTCTACCAGCCCTCTTTCTTCCATCTCTTCTTTAAGGGCCAGTATTTCCTTGGTAAGTTTCAATCTTGTTGATCTATCCAGGGTTGATAGAGCAGTGTTGAAGTCTCCAACTGCAATTGTGTTGCTGTCAATGTCTTCTTTGAAGTCTATTAGTAGTTGTTTTAGGTATTTTGTTGGCCCCTCGTTGGGTGCATATATGTTTAATAGCGTGATTTCTTCCTGATATATGCATCCCTTGACTATTAAGAAGTGACCTTCACTGTCCCTTCTGACCTTTTTCAGCCTGAAGTCTATGTTGTCAGATACCAGTATGGCTACCCCAGCCTTTTGGATGGGTTGTTTGAATGAAGGATTGTTTTCCAGCCTTTTATTTTGAGCCTGTCTTTGCTCCGATTGTCCAGGGGTGTTTCTTGAAGGCAGCAGAATGTCGGATTCAGTTTTTTGATCCATTGTGCCACTCTGTGTCTCTTAACTGGTGCATTTAGACCATTGACATTGAGAGAGATTATTGTCATGGGATTTTGTGCCATCTTTCTGAATAGGTTGGTTGTTCTTTTGGGTTATGTCTCGTCTTAAACTAGAACTTTCAGTCCTTCTTTTAAGGTTGGTTTTGATTCTACAAAGTTCCTAAGCTGTTGTTTATCCAAGAAGTTGTATATCTGTCCTTCAAATCTGAGTGAGAGTTTAGCTGGATAAAAAATTCTTGCTGAGGCATTCATTTCATTAAGGGCATCCAGATAGGAAGGGAAGAAGCCAAGTTATCACTATTTGCAGATGACATGATATTATACCTGGAAAACCCGAAACTCTCTACCAAGAGGCTCCTAGAAATAATACATTCCTATAGCAGAGTAGCAGGGTACAAAATCAATACCCAAAAGTCAATGGCCTTCCTATATGCAAACAGCGAAAGAGAAGAAAGGGACATTAAAGAAACTATCCCATTCACAATTGCGCCACAGAAAATCAAATACCTAGGAATCAGTTTGACAAAGAATGTAAAGGATCTCTACAAAGAAAACTACAAAACGTTACTTCAGGAAATAAAAAGAAGACCTGAGGAAATGGAGACATATTCCCTGCTCATGGATGGGAAGGATTAACATTATCAAAATGGTAATACTCCCTAGAGCTTTATACAGATTCAATGCAGTCCCTATAAAGATACCCATGATGTTCTTCAAAGAAATTGAACAAACACTCCTGAAATTTGTATGGAATAATAAAACTTCACGAATAGCTAAAGCAATCCTTGGGAAAAAGAAGATGGGAGGTATCACTTTCCCCAACCTCAAGCTCTACTACACAGCAGTTGTAATTAAGACAGTGTGGTATTGGTATAGAAACAGACCTGTAGACCTATGGAATAGAACTGAGTATCCTGAAACACATTCTCAAATATACAACCACTTAATCTTCGATAAAGGAGCAAAAAACATTAAGTGGAGCAAAGAAAGCCTCTTCAACAAATGGTGCTGGGAAAACTGGGCAGCTACGTGTAAAAAATGAACTTAGACCTCCTTCTAACGCCATGCACAAAAAGTCAGATCAAAATGGATTCTAGATCTCAACATCAGACATGAATCTATAAGGTACATCGAAGAAAACATAGGAGAAATGCTCTACGACATCAAAACGAAAAGTATCTTTAAAGAAGACACACCACTGACCAAGCAAATATAAACAAATGGGATTATATAAAACTAAAAAAAGCTTCTGCACCTCAAAAGAAATGGTGACCAAGATACAAAGACAATCCACAGAGTGGGAAAATCCTTTCCCAATACCCATCTGACAAGGGGTTAATATCCAGGATACATCAGGCACTGGTAGCCCTTCACAAGAAAAAAACAGCCAACCCCATCAAAAAAATGGGGAGAAGAAATGAACAGAAGCTTCCAAAAAGAAGAAATTGAATGGCCAAAAGGCATATGAAAAAGTGCTCTTCATCTTTAATCATCAGGGAGATGCAAATCAAAACAACAATGAGGTACCATCTCACCCCACAGAGACTGCCACACACCCAAAACAGCAAGAACAACTGGTGCTGGCGTGGATGTGGGGAAAAAGGGACTCTGATCCACTGTTGGTGGGAGTGCCGACTGGTCCAGCCCTTTTGGAAAACAATATGGGCATTCCTCCGAAAGCTAGATATTGAGCTCCCATTTGATCCAGCAATAGCACTCCTGGGAATATACCCTAGAGACCGAAAAACACATAGCAGAAACACTATCTGTACTTCTTTATTCATCTCTGCGCTATTCACTATAGCTAGAATCTGGAAACAACCTAAATGCCCGAGAACAGAGGACTGGCTAAAGAAACTGTGGTTCATCTACACTATGGAATACTATGCGGCTGTCAGAAAAGATGAAATTATGAAATTTACCTGATGGACAGTGTTACGAAGCAGAGATTGAGGAGATAGACGAAGAGAACGGTACTGCTGTGATCACCTTTGCTGGCTATGGCAACGCTGAAGTAACCCCGTTACTGAACCTCAAGCCTGTAGAAGAAGGAAAGAAGGCAAAGGAGGACAGTGGCAACAAGCCCATGTCAAAGTACGTGATGCCAGGGCCTTCATTTTAGATGTGATCTTCCCCGTCTGAATATTTAAGGTAGTTTGCAGAATTTGTATCTGTGAGCTGGTTTAGGTTAAGTAAGTTACTTACTATTTTGAAGATTAGCACTGTGTAGTCAGTATTACATATGTTCGCCTCTGTAAAGTGAGGCATTCTGCTTCCTACTTGTGCGTTCAGTCAGTATTAAGAGGCTACTGTGTACTAGTATGCTACCCGCACGGCAGAGCCTGGCAAGCTACCCGTGTCGTATTTGATATGCCAGATACCAGTAACAATTGTATACCTCATTCCCATGACCTGATGGAATGGTTTGAGGCTCTTTATGTTCCTGGAGCAAGCAGGTGCCCTTGGGCTCTACTTGCATGAGACAGGTCATATGGAGATGTTACTGGTGCCAGCTCGAGCAAATCGAAGATGAACGGGAAGACAGTGATACAGTGACAGTGATACCTGTAAATGGATGGACATGGAGACTATCATGCTGAGTGAAATTAGTCAGAAGGAAAAGGACAGATATAGAATGACTGCATTCATTAATAGGACATAAGCAGATACCAGTATTTTACTAAATGTAGGAAATGGTAATGGCAGATTAAAACTCACCATTGAATATACACAAAGAGACTTAAGTGATAAACTCTAAATATCTGCATGATTAGCCACAATGTGTAAAATAAGAGGGAGAGAGATGCAGAGACAGAGAGAGACAGAGAGAGAAAGAGTGGAAACGGAGCTGTCTGCTATTAAGGCAGCATGGGGGGTGGGTGGGAGGGGGTGGGGTACATTGGTGGTGGAAATGGGGCACTGGTGGAGGGATAGGTGCTGGTATACTGTATTACCAAGAACCAATTATGAACACCTTTGTAATTGTATGTTTCACGGTGGTATAATAAAAAATTTAAAAAAATAAAAAAGAGGGGAGGGGAGGGGAGAGAAAGGAAGGTAAGGGAAGGGAAGGGAAGAGAACAAGAGGGGATGGGAGGGAGGGAGGGGGAGAGAAAGGAAGGGAAGGGAGGGGTGGGGGAGGGGAGGGAAGGGAAGGAAAGGGGAGAAGAGGGAGGGGAGGAAGGGAAGGGAAGGGAAGGGAAGGGAAGGGAAGGGAAGGGAAGGGAAGGGAAGGGAAGGGAAGGGAAGGGAAGGGAAGGGATGGGAAGGGAAGACCAAAGCACACCACTGCATAGTATTCTGTGTGTATATATGCGCCCATAACTTCCTGATCCATTCCTCCATGTTGAGCTTGGGTTGTTTCTGTATTTTGACTGATGAAACTGAAAATCAGGTTTCCATTCTTTTCATAGAAGTATGTGATTTATTATTGTTGAATGTGATTCATAATATTTTATGTATTCATATTGTTTTACTATTTCTCTTGCCTGTTCCTTTTCTCTTGCCTATTCCTTTTTTGCCTTCTCATTGCCTTTTTGTACTATTTATTTTGTTATTCTTTTTATCCAAATTTTAAAAAAAAATTTTATATTTTATTATACCACCGTGAGATATACAATTACAAAGAAGTTCATGTTTGGGTTTCGGTATTACAGTGTTCCAACACCCATGCCTCCACCAGTGCCCATTTCCCACCACCATGTCCCCTGAGAGGGGAGGGAATTGGGTATATGGTGGTGAAAACAGGTCTACATTTTAAACTGTAAAATGTCTTTCTTACTCCTTCATTATAGGTACAGTGCCTGATAAATTCTTGTGACAGTTTTGGTAAGGATAGTTTTGTTAAAGTACCCTGAAAGTTGTGCAAGATTTTGTACTCCTGTTTCTACTTTCCTCACCCTTTCTACATCCTCTCTCTTCTTTGTCTTCCACCTCTTCTTTCTTCATTATCATTATTTCATCGTGATCATTCCATGTGAGTGATGGAGCATAAATTTTCTCTTACAACGCAGTATTTACATATAATGATATTTTAAATTGTGAAAGTACCTCAAATAAAAGGGAATGTTTCATATGCCACTCTTTGATTCTCTTTGACTTGTAAAAAGCAGTAAACAGTCTGAGAACAGTGATGACTTATAAGCAATAAAGAATTTTATTTGGAACAAAAGTCACTATTTCCTTCAAATTTGCAAAAAAGAAACCATGTGGAAAAGCAGAAATGCTTTCACTTTCAGTTATTCTTATTTTAAAGTGAGGAACTATTGGAGCTGGGGATATAATACTAAGATTAGGGTGCATGGCTGTGCCTGACTTGGGTTTGATCCCTGGTCCTCCATGGCTCTCCACCCAGCAGAAGAGCTGATCACAGCCTGGCTCGCGTGGCCGCTTGCGACCGCGCGGTTCATCAATAAATGCTCAAGATTAGAAGTGACTACAAGAGTATCTTACCCGCACGGCAGAGCCTGGCAAGCTACCCGTGTCATATTTGACATGCCAAATACCAGTAACAGTTATAGACCTCATTCCCATGACCTGATGGCATGGTTTGAGGCTCTTTATGTTCCTGGAGCAAGCAGATACCCTTTGGCTCTACTAGCATGAGACAGGACGTATGGAGATGTTACTGGTGCCTGCTCGAGCAAATCGATGATCAACGGGAAGACAAGTGATACAAGTGAAATATCTGAATAGTTTTGCAGACTGTTCAAGGGATATACTGTGTTAGTGGACTGATACTGTCCACAAGCTTTCTCTCAGCATGTAAGGACTCAACAAACAGTGTTATTCTAATTGTTGGAAAGGCTGTGATTTCTGTTAGTGTTTGTGAAAAGCTATCCAAGTGCATACATTTCAAATACATCATTTTTCCCTCAGGGACAGCTCCAGAAAACTCTGACAAAACTGAAGATCACAGAAGGTATATATATACAGCGGAAGCTAAACACAACACAGAAAATAAGTAATTATGAGGTAAGATTCAGAAGCTTACTGTGGTCAAAGTACATCCCAGTAGTAGGATCTTGTCCAGTAGTAGGTAATGACTGGTAAAAGGAAGATAAGAATTGATGAATAAATAAATAGCCCTGATATTAAAAGTAATGTAAAAAGCATTGCCCTTTCCTCTTTCAGTTAAATACATCCTTTATAATTTTACTGCAAATCTTTTAACACTTTGTAGTAATTGCTTAGGATTTAATGCTGTAACTGAGATTGAGTATCTCAGTTAGAGAAGAATAAGTATGACAGACTACCTCGAAAAATCCATGACTGGGATTCAAATTCTTAAACTTTGAAAGTACCTTCCAGATTGAAAGGCTCACCACACTATTTTGGTTCATTTACCACGTGCAGCAATTGACACTTAAGCTGTCCAGCTTCAGAGACCAACTATTTGTGGACATTTAGAAAGAGATTCGTTCTGATAAGATGCATTTAGCTCAGTTTCATGAAGCTGTTAGTGTGGAGTATGGAAACAACCCAGAGAACATACTAAAGACAACAGAGTACGGATCTCTATGAATGAAATAGATTTCCTTAAGGATATATTGATAGCACATTAGTCTGAAGTATTATAAAACAGCTCAGTGACCCATTTTGCCTCTTTCTTTGTATCTTAAAACTCTGTCCTTATTCTTATGGACAAGGACTAAATATGAGCTCTCAAAAGATAGTTTTTTGCTTTCAATGCTGTGTTTTTGTGTGTTCAGAAGAGTTTCACTACAACAACAACAACAACAAAATCCCTTCATGAATACAAGGGTTGAGGCAATACGTGCTCCCACTTCAGGGTAAATAAATTACTCTTTTAGTTAATTTTGTAGACATTGGAACACTGCCTGGAAGGAGACAGCTCTAATGGAAACTCAAATTCTAGTTACCAAGCCACAAAATAAAATCCATGTCTTGCAAAATAGATGACTTTGTTTCAGTGAGTCTCACAAATAAGGATGATTAACTGAACCCTGGATTTATATTTCTAGTATTTATGATCAGAAGCTGTCAACTGGCCTCTCCCCATGAGACTCATGAACTCACAAGAGCTTTAAACCAGTTGTGATGTCAGTTATAAACTTCAGTAAGATTCAAGAAGAAACTGCAGAAGTTTCTTGAGCCAAAAGCTTACCTGAAACACAAGTCACATCCTTATAAAAATTAAAACTCATTTATTTTATAACTTCTATATTAGTTACCTTGGCTGAGCACTATTCTGCACTTTGTTTCTATTCTTACACCAGTTTCTTGATGAAGCAGAAGGAATTTAACCATATAACTGTAATTGTGTTCTACCTTTAAATGTCTGCCTCTGGCCTTAGCTCTAGTCCAGGATACATGGAGCACTCTTCTGGCTAAAAGCACACCAACTGAGGAACTCTGTGTGCATGTGTGTGCGCATGTGTGTGTGTGTGTGTGTGTATAGCATTCACCATTCCTATCTGTTTGAGTAAACAGCTCTGTGGCAATGGGCAGTGTTTGTGCATATTCTTGTGCAAACATTGCTTCTATCTTCCTGCAAAATTCTTTCATCATCTAAACTAAAATTCTTTTCCTACTGAACTATAATTCCTCAGTTCTTCGTCCTCCAATTTTCAGGTTTTCACTGCCCCTATGAATATGACTTACTCCTTCAGTAGAGTTCTACAATATCGTCACTGTGTTTCTGACTCAGTCTCCTTTGCTTACTGCCTCTCTGACTCAACCATGCTGCACTAGGCATCAAATATTCCTTCCTTGTTGCTCCTGAATATATTTCAATTGCTTCTGTGTGACACATATTGTATACTGATTTATGAACTTTTGGTCTGTATTCACTTTCTGGGCACTTTTTTCTTATAGGCAATAATAAATCGTGAGAAAGAACGAATCCATACCGAATTTATGAATCTTCACACATTCCTGCACCAGGAGGAGGAGTCTTACATGTGTAAACTAGACAGAGAAAAGAGCAGAAACTGAGCACTCTGCAGGACAACGTGGCCCATCTGGAAAATAAACTACAGGAACTGAAGAAATGCATCCTAGAACTGGACAAAAAATGTCAGGGCTCAGCACAAGATTTGCTGCAGGTGAGTTTGAACACTTGGAGGAAACCGAAGAGATGTCTTATTCCCATGCGAGCTGAGCATGAAAGTGAGCAAAATGGAAAATTAACATGTTCTGCTTTCTGTTTCCTCAGTTCAGATTCCTTCTCAATCTAACTCACCTTATTCCAGCATGACATACTCTACTTCTAGCTGAGATGCATGCAGTGTTGGATTTCATCTGTTCTTATAGCTGAGTATATATGAGTGTATAAGTACAATAACTTCTTTACCAATCAAGTGGTCTTGGGTATTGGCGATAATTCTACGCCTTGGCCACTGTGTATAGCACCATGATAAACACAGAGAAGCAAACATCCTTAAAAATTGATGTAGTTGTACTCTTTGAAATGATACCCAGGACTGAACACTGGATTATATGGAAGCTTAATTCTTAATTTTTGGTGGTCTCCTCTGAAATTGTGAATCTGTCCCCTTTAAATTTCAAAGCAAGCAGGCACTGTGTGTTTATGAGACTCCATTTTTTCACTTGCCTTTTCTCCATTTTATGTTTTTTTATTATCTACTGCTTCCAAGTTGGTTTTCTTTGTTTTTTAAAAGAGAACTTTTAGTGTTTCTAATAAATTTGTTTAAGAGTCATCAATACTTTAGCTTTTTATTTTTATTATTCCTTAAAACTTTGTTTTACTCCTTCAAGTCTGAATGATACTTATTTGGACTGAGTATTTTACTGGGGTATTTCTTTCACCAAACTGTCTCTGTGTCAGACCAACTTTACTGGTTTATAAAATTTTTTTGAATATTATGGTGATTCCTTTGCATGTAAATTTCAATTTTACCTTGGTTCTCTTAAGATTCTATGACTATCTTTGGCCCTCTCATTTAAATTACAGTATGTTTTAGAGTTCTTGATGTAGGTTAATTTTATCTAGAATTCCGGGAGGAATGGAAGGTTCTTGCCCTGGCCCGCCACCCCAGCAGAGCCTCGCAACAAGCCAGATGCCCCACCCCCACTCCATGAGGGCTGCCATTTTCCATATCCAGACCTCCCTCGTCAGAACTCCACCCAGCAGACGAGCTTATCACAGCCCGGCTCGCACTGCCACTTGCGCCATATGGTAAATGCTGTATTTAGGAGGTGACTACAAGAGTATGCCACCCGCTCGGCAAGCCTGGCAAGCTACCCATGTCGTATTTTATATACCAAATACCAGTAACAATTATATTAGGTCATTCCAATGACCTAATATAATGGTTTGAGGCTCTTTATGTTCTTGGAGCAGGCAGATGCCATTGGGCTCTACTAGCATGAGACAGGACATATGGAGATGTTACTGGTGCCCACTAGAACAAATCGATGATGAACAGGAAGATAGTGATAGTGATAGTGGATCAATTTGAACTATTTAGATCTTCAATCCGGATATGGCAGTCAGCCCTCAGAATGGGAAAGTTCTCAGATATAATTTATTTTCTTCTCTTTTTTTCAATGAAGCAAGATAGTTTTTATTGAAAGTTACTAGAATAATGTGAGAAGAGAGAAAGAGGATAAATGTGTTCAAGAGACAACACAGAAGTAAAAAAAAAAAATAGAAACAACCAAGTGAGACAAGTTTGAGACATGTGTTCAAGGGGGAAAACAAGGGCTTACTTACTGGTCAAGAAACAGCTATGATTTCTTTAAACCAGTTGTTCCTCATTCTCACTTTCTTTTTCCTCAAGGACTCCTTTTTTTGTTCTTGCCACAATTTGCAGTTCTCAGAGCTTACTCCTTCCTCTGCACTCCACCATCAATCCTAGAGAGTTCATGGGAACATATGGAATGCCGTGATCCAACCAGGGTAGGGGTTGTGCAAGACAAACACTTGCCTACTGAACTCAAGCTCCAGCCCCATTAAGGCCTCCTTTAATTTGATTGATTGATGTTCTTGTTAAAATTATCCCTTAATTCTGACTTCCCTTTCATAATGTTTATTCTCTTTTCTTTATTCTTCTATTTAACAGATGATTTTCTAAACTGTATTATCTTATGTGATTTGTTCTTTGTCATCTGTCACTCAGCTGCTGGAAATATCCAACAATTTCTAAATAAACTGACTTCATTTCAATTCCCTCCCTGTCTGAAACTTCATCTTGCTTTGTCGGAGATGAAGACCTTTTCCAATGTTTGCCTTAATTCCTTTAATCTACAATTGAGAACTGAAGTTCTCAACTCAGAAAAATGTGCAAATCAACTAGCTGTTTGGGAACTT
This sequence comes from Cryptotis parvus, assembly GCA_021461705.1. Classification (NCBI taxonomy): domain Eukaryota; kingdom Metazoa; phylum Chordata; class Mammalia; order Eulipotyphla; family Soricidae; genus Cryptotis; species Cryptotis parvus. Next base: position 144,271 of record JAJIBD010000537.1, read on the forward strand.
CCTGGACTTTTGTTTACACCTTTAATCTGGGTGGGCTTTGCACAGTGTACAATAGCAAACAGAAGGGTCACTAGTCTGTCATTACCAAAGAGAATGTGTGGGGCTAAGATTGTGTGGTAACTAGCAGTTGCCAAGATTTGCTGAACAGAACTGTTTCTTGCCCTTTACAATTCCAGTTCCTCACCCTGACCCCATTGTCTCAACCTTCAGTTTAGGGCTTATGCACATCTGAACTTGTCTTCTCTATGTTGTGCATCAAATCTTCTCTGAGTCTGACTTAGTCCCTGCATCAGATGCACTAGGGGGCAAGAGATAGAGAATATGGTTTTTGTAGTCATCTCAGATGCAGCTGGACTGTCTGCACACCACATTAGCCCAGATCGTTGGTGAATGCTCTTCTGCCTGGGACCACAGCTTTATGTCCCACTCAAAGATCTGTTTGAGACCCTGTCACTCCCAGATCCATCCCTTCTCTCGACCTCCTGAATAAGTTGATTCAAAAGCATTGTGGAACTTTCTGTTCACTGTTTTATTCTGAGGGCCCTGACTAGTAAATCAGCTTTACCTTCTTCCATCCTCGAGCCACATCTCTTGAACTCCTTAAGGTTCTGAAGTTCCTCACATGAAAACATGCCTAGAGTCATCAGCTGGATCCGTCTATACACTTCCACTATGGATTACACATGAAACCTTTGGTCATGCCTGTATTCATTATACTTTACATGCTGCTGATGTACAGGGCACCTTTCTCTTCCATGATGGCTTCATCGCTGCCTGGAAGTTTCTTGAGTTCCATAAGAGAAATGAAGGTTCTGCCATACTTTATGATCATAGTATGACTGTCCCACCACAATGTAGTACCTGTTATCACCACCTAAGCATCCCAGATACAGAGATTCTGCATGGACTTAGAACTCAGATCTTCATGTTAAGCAGTGTCCACTATGGACTCACTCTAAGGAAATCACATCATTGAAGCAAGCAGTACCCTGGGCATCCTTCTGACCCCTCTCCCAATAGCCATTGGTTGATGTGTTTTCAGACACCAAAGCTCTCCACAGGCTCGGTAAGGAAATCAGTACACTGAGAGGTCGATAACAGGCAGCCATGAGGATCCCCAAGGGACTCAGGTTAGAGTCATCCTTAGAATTCCGCCAATGTCTATGATTAGGTCAGTAGTAATTAGCTTATTCTGTACAACAGTACAGTAATTAACTTATTCTGTAATTAACAGAATTAACTTATTCTGTTAATTACAGAATAATTATATAGTTAATTAATTATAATTAATTCTATTATAATTCTGTTGAAGGTGAGAATCATCTTTAGAAATCCGCCAATGTCTATGGTTAGGAGATCAGTAGTAATTAACTTATTCTGTACAACAGTACAGTAATTAACTTATTCTGTACACATGAGACCTGGTTGCATTCCCACCCTTGGGATCACTTACCTTGCTTGTCTGGAAGGAGTGTTTACAGAGAACTGCCCACATGCCATGCTCCACAAAGTTCAGATGTTCTTACCATTGTCTTGGTCTTTGTTTCTCTACAGGACATCAAGGGCACTTTGAGCAGGTGAGTGCCCATGGAAACAGTGTGGGCAGGGGAAGAAGGAGTATGTGCATAGAGACGTGAATGGAGGAACCATTTGAGAAATCTCTGATCTCTGCTTATTCTAGGAGCTCAGCTATCAATCTGGAAACACCAAAGGATGTATCTTTGGAGGTGCACACTGCGTGCAATGTCTCTGAGCTTTACTTTAATGTTAGAAAGCTGTTAAAGCGCTATCAAGGTATGTTGATTTAGGAACACCTTGTTAAGTTTTTAACTCTCAGTGCAATGCAAGGAAGGTAGGTGATTCTTATGAAATGTGGTGCAGGTAATATAAAGACCTTGACCCAGCAACATGTTTTACTAATCAAAAGCTGAGTTTTCTCTTCTTGCATAGGAGACTTACATTAGTGGGAAATCAGTCCAAGTCTTTGTACTTGGTAACACAGTGAGTGATTGACTCTTTCAGAGTGTTACTAGAGTCATTAATATTCTAGGGGCTGAAATGATACTTCGGTGAGTTTGAGAGCTTGTCTTGCACATGGCAGACTCGGGATCCATCACCAGAAACCCTGAAAGTTCCCTGAGCAACACCAGGAATAATCCTGAGTGCAGAACCATGAGTACGATAATTGTTCAATATAGTCACTAAAAAAGAAAAAAATTCCACTGATACATTTAATTTTAAAATTTGTTATATGGTCAACATCACACTTAAGTTTATCACAATTTTTCCTTTTTTTTAACTACAACCATGTATTTTGTATGCATGTTGACTCTAGGTTATTACGTATTACTAATTTCTATAAAATGCTATCATCTAATATAAGAAATTAAAATCTATGAAACTAGCAAGTATTTCTGACCTAGGTAAAATTTCCGTCTTTGATCACTCCCTATGATTAAAGGTAATCATAAACAATATTGTTTCTTTTCCTTTCCATTACAGGTTTTAGTTGTTATTTAGAGATGCAATAGTCTTATTTCTGCCTCAATATTCCATGATTTTTTATAGAAGAAAATTGACTTTGGAAATGACAGACCAAAGCAATTTCAGGTTTTTTATTTGTAGTTTTTATGATACACATATGGATGATGATTTTATTTTTTACTGCTAATTCTCAGATACTTCCCAATAATCTGATAATTTATTTTATTTCATTTCATTTTATTTTTGCTTTTGGGGGTTACACCCAGCAATGTTTAGGAGTTACTCTTGGCTCTGCACTCTGGAATTACTCCTGGCAGTGCTCAGGGGCCATATGGGATCGAGGGATCGAACCTGAGTCAGGTGTATGCAAGGCAAACACCCTACCTGCTGTACTATCGCTCTGGCCCCTAATCAGACCTTTCAATAATCATTAGTCTTTAGCTAACACAGTCTTAACAGCAATGTCTGTTCTATACATAGCAATTGCTATTTTTAGCAAAATGTAGCTCAAAATGTCTCAGATAATAGGAACAGAACTTAGGTTTTTATATAGGCTAGCTTTATTTTTTAAAATTCTGTGTATCAAGATGTAATAGGAGAGACACTGACACTGGTGGTGGGTTTGGAGTTAGAACACTGGAGGCCTCACACTCTGTTATCAATAGCTTGAGAAGCTGCAGATCACCCTGTCAGATGGTGCCCTGCCTACCAGGAGAGATCCCTGAGCACAGAGCCAGGAATAAACCCTGAGTATACTGGGTATGACCCTCAAACAAAAAAATAAACAAATGAAAGCAAGTATTTTCAAGCTGGAGTCACAGTCAAGAGGTCGGGTGCTGTCCTTGCACAGCACCAAATCCGCAGCAACCATTTAATACACCCCTAAGGCATGATTTCTGAGCACAGAGACAATAATAGGCCCCTAAACTGCTGGTGTGCACTTCCCGGCCCCTCAGTGCCTCCAATTAAAAAATTTAAAAGCAAGTTTTTTTTTTTCTTCTTTCCTAGTCAATGTGACTCTGGATCCAGTTACTGCTTCTCCGGGATTACTACTGTATGATAATCAGAGAAGCGTGCGTTTCTTAGGAGAGAGTTTACATATGACCCTCAAAAGGCCTCAAAATTCCAACAGAGGTAGGCTCTTGGCCTGTGTCCTAGGCCGTGAGCGCTTCACCTCAGGAAGACATTACTTTGAAGTGGATGTAGCGGCAAGGTTTTATATTTGTTGTAGGACTTTGTCTGGAAAATGTATCATGGGACATAACGGAGTCTCAGTCTGGTTTCTGGGCCATCAGTCGAAGAAGTTTCAAGAAGTATTCAGCCCTTACTTATCCCCCAACTCCCCTTTCTCTGAAGGACAAACCTAAAGTTGTAGGAATTATTCTAGACTATGATGCCGGGCTTGTGTCCTTCTACAACGCCACTACTGGTTCCCACATCTACACCTTCCCAAAGTCCTCCTTCTCTCATGCTCTCCGACCTTATTTCCAGCTCTATCTGCTTTCTTCTTTGTCCCTGATTTCCTCAGATTACTAAAAAAAAAAAAAAAAGGAAAGTCTCATTCTGGTTAACAGGCATAGGAAGTAGTCTGTAAATGCGAGGCGGAAACAGAAATTTTATCTAATTTTTTTATTGCTATGCCACAGACCTAGAACCTTTGAAAAACATAAAGACTACATTGAAGCAAGTACTGGATATTCTTTTTTTTTTTTTTTGCTTTTTTGGGTCACACCCGGCGATGCTCGGGGGGTTACTCCTGGCTCTTTGCTCAGGAATTACTCCTGGCAGTGCTTCGGGGGACCATATGGGATGCCGGGGATCGAACCCAGGCCAGCATAGGCGCGGCCGCGTGTAAGGCAAATGCCCTACCCACTGGGCTATCGCTCCAGCCCCCAAGTACTGGATATTCTTATTCTAACACAAAATATACTGACTCTGAAGGACAGTGAAATAAAGCAAGATATTTTATTGCATTGTGTGTTTTTGCATAGTAATTTCTCCTTCCCTCTGGATAATTTCCACTGGAATGATCCTAGAGTGCAAAGCCAGGAATAAGCACTGAGCAATGCAGGTCGTCGCAAAAAAAAAAAATTTTTTGAAAAAAAAGAAAACAAACCTAAAACAACTCCTTGTGACCTTGCAGGTTTGATTGCTGCTTGGAGGGCTCAAGGTCGCCATCTGGGGGCTCATTGCCAATATAGCTCTTTGTCCAAAAAGCACTAGTCTCTTTTGGTGACTCAATCATTTTTTCCTTGTACAAATAATAAATCACTTGTCTCACTTGTCTTCCCGTTGATCATTGATTTTCTCGAGCAGGCACCAGTAACATCTCCATATGTCCTGTCACATGCTAGTGTAGCCCAAGGGCATCTGCTCGTTCCAGGAACATAAAGAGCCTCAAACCATTCCATCAGCTCATGGAAATGAGGTCTATCGTTGTTATTGGTATTTGTCACACAGGTAGCTTGCCAGGCTCTACCGTGCAGGTGGGATACTCTTGTAGTCACCTCTAATCTCATGCGTTTATTGATGAACCGCAAGGCTGCAAAAACAGCCATGCGAGCCGGGCATGTGATCAGCACTTCTGCTGGGTGGAACTCTGATGAGAGAGGAGTCTGATGTGAAAAATGGTGGACCGCATGGTGTGGGGTCTCCTCTGGCTTCTTGCGAGGCTCTGCTGGGAGTGGAGGACCAGGACTAGAACCCAATATCCCCCCCAGGCGCCTCGTGATCCGCTGGGCACAGGGAGAGCTGGTAGCAGCTCTGCCCCATGTATGTGAGTCTCATGGTACAAAAAAAGAAAATTTTACAATATTAAATATTTATTTGTAAATATTTTTAATATTTACAAACATTAAATATTTCTTTTTTTCTTATACAAATGTTTAATATTTCTTTTTTAAAATCTTTTTTAAAAATGAAATAAAAACATCTTACTGTAGCTTGTTTTAAGTGAATCTCAGTGAGACACACAGTTACAAAGTGGTTCATGATGGGTTTCAGTCACATAATGTTCCAACACCAGCACTTCATGAGGGTCCATTTCCCACAACCATTGTACCCACATTACCTCCCGCCCTTCCCTGATTGCCTCTAAGCAGGCTCTTTCCCCCCCTCTCTCTCTATTTCTCTTTCTCTCTCTCCTGTCACTGTCTCTCTCCCTCTCTCGCTCTCTCTTTTCTTTTGGGCTTTATAGTATGCAATACAAATACTGAAAAGTTATCAGGTACATTCCGTTACCTATGTTCAACCCTCCTTTCCTGTCTAAAATGATCATTTTCAACCATTATTGTGATATTGGTTCCTTGCTATCCTAACTGCTCATTGTCCCTCACTCTTTTTGGCATACATCCAACCACTGATCAATCTTCTGGTCCTTGTTTCCTCCCCCTCTTGGTGTTAGTCTCATACTATATATATATATATATATATATATATATATATATATATATATATATATATATATAGTGTGAGTCTTTAACACATATAAGCATGTGTGTGTCTTTAACACATATAAGCATGTTACTGTATATATATAGACTATATATAAATACATATTCTCTTATATCCCACAAATGAATGCAGACATTTTATATCTGTCCTGCTCTGACTCATTTCACTCAGCAGGATAGTCTCCATGTCCACCTATTCATGAGAAAACTTTATGACTTTACTTTTCCTGATAACTGCATAGTATAGATTTTTGTATATTGATTTTTCAACCTGTCAGTCTACTATAGAGATCTATAATTTCTAGGAACTTTTGAGTAAAGCCTTTACTCAAAGGTAAAGTCTCTCTCTCTCTCTCTGTCTCCCTGTATCTATCTTCTCTTATGCATTGTGACATGCAATACATACATTTAGAGGCTATCATGTATATTCCTTTGCCTATGCTCAATGCTCAGTTCTAGGCTGACACTATCATTTCCAATGATTATTAGCACCCTTATCCCTTCCCTGACCTCTGACTCCTACACACTTGCAGAAGATTCCACCACTGACAAGACCTCTTGATCCAAGTTTTGCTTGGCCTTGAATATTGGTCACTTGATCACTTGAATCCCGTTATTCATCTATTTGCTTGGCGGGCGCCAGTAACATTTCACATTGGACCCTATCACGTGCCAATGTAGCCCAGTGGCATCTGGTTGCTTCAGGAATATGAAGAGCCTCAAACCGTTCCTTCAGGGTCTTAACAAGGAAGTCTGACCATCTTGTAGGTGGGCGGCCACGTGATCTTTTGACATCCCGTGGGATCCAGTCAGTAAAGGCTCTAGTCCAGCGGTTGTCTCCAAATCGCATTACATGTCCAGCCCATCTGATTTTTGATGCCTTGGCAAGCGAGACAGCGTCCCTGATTCTGGAATAGCGACCGGAGGTCAGAACTCCGGATTCCTTCACTCACTGAGTGAGTCATGATATTCCAAGCATAGCTCTTTCGATTCCTCTCTGGGAGACCCGAATAGCATTCTCATCCTGCTTTCCCTAGGGCCCAGGTCTCTGAGGCATATGTTAATGCAGGGGAGAACGGTGGAGTCGAAGAGATGTGCCCGGAGCCGGAGGTTCTTTTATCCTTCTTAGCTATTTCTTCAATGCCTTTGAAGGCATTCCATGCCTCTCTCTTCCTCCTGCGCAGCTCAGATTTTAGGTTGTTCATCATGTTGACTTCTCGACCTAGGTACACATAAATGCTGCATTCAGAGATGTTTGTTCCATTGAGAGTGAATGGGGCCTCAGGTAGTAGTTCATTTTTCATGAACATAGTTTTCTTCAGATTCAGATGCAAACCTATCTTTCCACATTCTCGGTCAAAGTCAGCCAGCATTTGTGCCACTTGGCTAATGTTTGGTGTTATTAGAACGATGTCATCAGCGAAATGGAGGTGGTGTAGTTGCAGACCATCTATCTTCACTCCCATTCCTTCCCATTCTAATTGTCGGCATGATGTTCTCAAGGATGGCACTGAAGAGTTTTGGTGAAATGGTATCACCCTGTCGAACCTCTCTTTTGACATCAATGATCACTTCTTTGTAGAATGGTGAGATCCTGGTGGTGAATCCGTAATACAGCTCACGAAGGATCTTGATGTATTGGGTTTGAACGCCCTGTTTGGCTAGGGCTTCAATGACCGCTTCAGTCTCCACAGAATCAAAGGCTTTCTGTAAATCAATGAACGTGAGACAGAGTGGCATCTTGTACTCCCTACAAACCTCAATGAGCTTGGTTACTGTGTGGATATGGTCAATTGTGCTGAATCCTTTCCGGAAGCCTCTTGCTCTCATGGTTGTCCTTCATCTAGTGTTCTGCTAATCCTGTTCAGGATGACTCGTGTAAACAGCTTGTAGATGACAGACAACAGGCAAATGGGGCGATAGTTGCCCGATGTCATGAATGTCTCACTTCTTGAACAGTAGAACTGTCCTGCTGGTTTTCCATTGGGAGGGCACCTTGCATTCGGACAGGTAGCGTGTGAAGAGCCGAGCTAGTGTATTGATGAGTACCGATGGCAGATTCTTCAGGTGTTCGGGTCTGACTTTGTCTGGGCCTGGTGCTGTTCCCTTCTTTACCGGCGAAATGGCATGTCGGATTTCAGAAGGGAGAACGTTGGGAATGACATATCCATCCTGTGGAATTTGGTATGTGGGCAGGTGGATGTGGCTATCAAAGAGATTTGAGTAGAAGTCCTGGATAATCTTCTCCATTGCCTTTCTGGAAGATGCGATAAATCCATCAGGGCATCGGAGGGCAGTCATCTTGGTCTTATAGTTGGCGAAGGACAGGTGAGCAGTGTGAATGCTTTTCCCCACTTCTGCTGCATCTTCCAGTATTTCTGCTCTTCTCTCTTTGAGGTCTTCTTTTATTGCTTCTCTGCACCGTTTAGCAAGCTTGGACAGTAGCATTTGGCCTCCTGAGGCTTGCGCCATGCCACGTTGGCGAATGAGCTCAAGAGTTTCTGAAGACAAGAGTCCTTTTGTGTCTTTCTCTCTCTCGACATTCTTCGCACAATCATGGAGGTGCTGAACCAGTCGGTTGTATTCTTCATCGATGTTGTCAATGATGGTATCTTCCCATGTTGCTGCAATGGTGCCAAAGAGTTCCCAGTTGGTGGTCGTTCTGGGAGTTCTCTTTTTTAAACTTTGCAGCCTTTTCTCCCCGATGTGGGAAGTAGAATTTTGCATGAAAGAGATGGTGGTCCGATCTTGTTTGGAAATTGGGGATGAAGCAACATCGGTCAGACAAAACCGTCGATTGAAGACGATGTGGTCAATTTCATTGTGGAACTGTCCGCCAGGAGATTCCCATGTCCAACGTTTCGCTTCAGCCTTCTGAAACAGTGAGTTCCCATGAATGGTCTTGGTGGATATGATGAACTCAGAGAGTCTCTCACCCTGTTTGTTCCATTCTAGGTCATGGGTCCCGATGTGGAGTTCTTCAGCCGATCTTCTCAGTCCTATCTTGGCATTAAAATCACCAACTCTGATCTTGTAGAAGGTGTGATCTTTTTTTATAGAACTCCTCCAATTCCATGTAGAATTTCTCAATTTCATCTTCTTTGTATGTGGATGTTGGTGCATAGACAATGAAGATACAAATTGCTGGCAGTGGGCCACATCTCCTCAAGTGTAATTGTCCTATTCGGTTTGTTAGGCATTCAAATGAATCAATGTTGACAGCCATGTTCGTGTTGACAAGGACACCAACGCCACCGGCGCCTCTTTCGTCGCATGTTCCAAGGAACAATTCTTCTCCAGTGTCAAATACAGCATGATGTGACTGATGCCTCCTCGTCTCAGTCAGACCAATGATGTCATACTTGATCTTTTTGCTTGCAGCATCAGATCCTCAATATACGCTTCCGATGCCAGCATATGTGCATTGAAAGTACAGACAGTCATTTTAGTCCTTCTTCGTTTTGGCAGCCTAGGATGGCCATGAAGTTTTATCAGGCACTCTTGTTCGCCTTTTCTTACTCCTGTTTCGGGGTCAGGAAAATAAATATTTTTGTTACTGGATTTGGCATATCGAACACGCATCGGACAGCTTGCCAGGCTCTGCCATGTGGGCGCTATATTCTCATTACCTTGTGGGGCTCTCTCAGAGGGGTGGGTAGAATATTTATGGTAATTTGGAGGTAAATCAGCGCTAGCAGCACAGAGGCCGCGCAGAGGGGAGAGCTGATTTCTGCTCTGCCAGGTGTACCTGTGTCTTAGGCTCAAGCATTCCCTAGGCTTGAAATACTCTCCTCTGAAGGGCGGATCTCTGCAGGGTGGGTCCTTGTAGGCTGGGTTTCTGACAAGCTGGGCTGGAGACTGGATTAATCTGTGGGCTGGAGACTGGATTAATATGCTGGGTGGAGATCTTACCAGCTGCAGAGTGTGGATTGTGAAGATCGCTGCCAGCAAGGTGTGGCGGTTTCTCTGGGCTCCTCCGAGGCTCCATCGGGATGGTGGACTCAGGTCGGAAGTTGCTCTTGTGGTCCATGAAATTTTTTATATCCCGCAAATAAATGCAGTCATTCTATATCTATCCTTTTCCTCCGGCTAATTTCACTCAGCAAGATCCTCTCCATGTCCACCCATTTATACGCAAATTTCATGCCTTCATTTTTCCTAATATCTGCATAGTATTCCATTGTGTAGATGTACCACAGTTTCTTTTTTTAACATTTTATTATACCACCGTGAGATATGCAATTACAACATTGTTCAATCTTGGGGGTTTCGGTCACACAGTGTTCCAGCACCCAGCCCTCCACCAGTGCCCCTCAACAACCACCCATGTCCCCTAAATGGCAGGTTCTTTATCTCCTCTCCTCTCCTCTCCCTCTCTCTCTCCTCCTTCCCCACACATTGTGGATTACACTACATACACTTAGAAGCCATCATTTGCATTTTTTCTCTGTATTTAATGCTCAGTTCTATGTAGGTATCAGACATTTTGACATTTATTCACACATGTTCCCTTCTCTATCTTACCTAACCTCTGACTCCCATGCGCTTGTGGTAATTTCCACTTTTGGTAAGATCACCTGGTATATTTATGTCATGCAAATAAATGCAGTCATTCTATGTCTCTCTATTTCCTTCTGACTAATTTCACTCAACATGATTCTTTCCATGTCCATCCATTTATAGGCAAATTTCATAACTTCATTTTTCCTGACAGCTGCATAGTATTCCATTGTGTAGATGTACCACAGTTTCTTTATCCAGTCATCAGTTCTCGGGCATACTGGTTGTTTCCAGATTCTGGCTACTGTGAATAGTGCTGCTATGAAAATAAAAGTGTAGATTGTGTGTCCGCTGTGTGTTTTTGGCTTCCCAGAGTATATTCCCAGGAGTGGTATGGCTGGGTCAAAGGGGAGCTCAATTTCGAGTCTTTGGAGGAATGTCCATATTGTTTTCCAGAAAGGTTGTACAAGTCGACATTCCCACCAACAGTGTATGAGAGTCCCCTTTTCCTCACATCCACGCCAGCACTTGTTGCTTTTACCCTTTCGGATATGGGCCATTCTCTGTGGTGTGAGGTGATATCTCATTGTTGTTTTGATTTGCATCTCTCTGATGATTAGTGATGATGAGTATTTTTTCATATGCCTTTTGGCCATTCGGATTTCTTCCTTGTCAAAGTTTCTGTTCATCTCTTCTCCCCATTTTCAAATGGGGTTGGCTGTTTTTTTCTTATATCGCTGTACCAGTGCCTGATATATCCTGGATATTAACCCCTTATCAGATGGGTATTGGGTGAATATTCTTTCCCATTCTGTCGACTGTCTTTCTATCTTGGTCACTTTCTTTCGAGGTGCAGAAGCTCTTCAGTTTCATGTAGTCCCATATGTTTATATTTTCTTCTAGTTGCTTTGTTAATGGTGTTTCACCTTTGAAGATGTCTTTAGCTTCAATGTCGTGGAGGGTTTTTCCTATATTTTCTTCAACGTACTTTATGGAATCAGGTCTGATATTGAGATCTTTAATCCATTTTGATCTGATTTTTTGTGCAAGGTGTTAGACACAGGTCCAAATTCATTTTTTTTACATGTAGCTGTCCAGTTTTCCCAGCACCACTTGTTAAAGAGGCTTTCCTTACTCCACTTTGGACTCTTTGCACCTTTATCAAAGATTAACTGATCATGTCTTTGAGGGTGGGTGTCAGGATACTCAACTCTATTCCATAGGTCCACAGGTCTGTTTTTATTCCAGTACCACGCTGTTTTAATTACTGCTGCTTTGTAGTACAGTTTGAGGTTGGGAAAGGTGATGCCTCCCATCTTCTTCTTCCCAAGGATTGTTTTAGCTATCCGTGGAGGTTTATTATTCCATACGAATTTCAGGAGTGTTGGTCAATTTCTTTAAAGAATGTCATGGGAATCCTTATAGGAACCGCATTGAATCTGTACAAAGCTCTAGGGAGTATTACCATCTAGACAATGTTAATTCTCCCCATTATTGAGCAGGAAATGTGTTTCCATTTCCTCGTGTCCTCTTTTATTTCTTGAAGCAGTGTCTTGTAGTTCTCTTTGTATAGGTCCTTTACACACTTGGTTAAACTGATTCCTAGGTATTTCATTTTCTGTGGCAGAATTGTGAATGGAATCGATTTCTTAATATCCCTTTCTTCTCTTTCATTATTTGTGTATAGGAAAGCCATCGACTTTTGGGTATTGATTTTGTACCCTGCCACTCTGCTATACATATCTATTGTTTCTAAGAGTTTTTTGGTCTAGAGTTTAGGGTTCTCTAGGTACAATATCATGTCATCTGCAAATAATGATAGCTTGATTTCTTCCTTGCCTATCTGGGTGCCCTTAATGTCCTTTTCTTCTCTGATTGCTACGGTGAGTACTTCCAGTACTATATTGAATAAAAGAGGTGAGAGGGGGCAACCTTGTCGTGTTCCTGATCTTAAGGGGAAGGCTTTCAATTTTTCCCCATTGAGAATGATACTTGCTGTGGGCTTTTGTTAGATGGCTTTGACTATCTTGAGGAAGCTTCCTTCAATTCCCATTTTCTGGAGGGTTTTAATCATGAATGGGTGCTGGATCTTGTCAAATGCTTTTTCTGCATCTATCTGCATAGGACCATATGGTTTTTATTTTTTCTCTTATTGATGTGATGTATTATGTTGATTGATTTGCGAATGTTGAACCATCCTTGCATCCCGGGATGAATCCTACTTGGTCATGATGTATGATCTTTTTGATGAGTCTTTGGATTCTGTTTGCTAGTATTTTGTTGAAGATCTTAGTATCTGTGTTCATCAAGGAGATTGGTCTGTAATTTTTCCTTCTTTGTATTGTCTCTCCCTGCTTTGGGTATCAGGGTGATATGTGCCTCATAAAAGCTGTTTGGGAGTGTTTCTGTTTCTTCTATTTCCTGGAAGAGCTTGAACAGGACTGGAAGTAGATCCTCCTTAAAGGTTTGGTAGAATTCGCCAGTGAACCCATCTGGACCTGGGCTTTTGTGTTTGGGCAGACTTTTAATTACTGTTTCAATTTCCCGATGGTGATAGGCTTATTTAAGTATTGGAGGTCTTCTTGTTTCAATCGTGGGAGGTTATAGGACTTCAGGAATTTATCCATTTCTTCTAGGTTCTCATGTTTTGTGGCATACAGGTTCTCAAAATAACCTCTGATGATCTTTTCGATTTCTGTTTTTTCTGTTGTGATGTCACCATTTTCATTTCTGATTCTGTTTATTTTGGTTCTCTCTTTCCCTGTCCTTACAAGTATTGCCAGTGGCTTGTCGATCTTGTTTAATTTTTAAAAAACCAGCTCTTAGTTTCATTAATCTTTCTGATTGCTTTTTTTGGTTTCTAGCTCGTTGATTTCCTCCCTAAGTTTCACTATTTCCTTCCTTCTGCCTGGGTTGGGCTTTCCTTGTTGGTCTTTTTCTAATATTTTCAGCTGTGAGGTCAGGTTATTTATATGGGCCCTTTCTTCTTTCCTGATGAATGCTTGCAGAGCTATGAACTTTCCTCTTAACACAGCTTTTGCTGTGTCCTACACGTTCTGATAGTTGGTATCTTCATTGTCATTTGTTTCTAGGAATCTTTGGATTTCCTGTTTGATTTCTTCTATGACCCATTTTTTTGTTCAGCAGAGAGCTGTTTAGTTTCCAGGTGTTTGGTTTAGCTCCCTGCTTCTGTGTATGGTTCACTACTATTTTCAGTGCATCGTGATCTGAAAAGATAGTCGACACAATTTCAATCTTTTTTTATTTTGTTGAGGTATGCTTTGTGGCTCAGTATATGGTCTATCTTGGAGTATGTTCCATGTGCACTGGAAAAAAAATGTGTATTCAGCTTTTTTGGGATGAAAAGCCCTGTATATATCAACCAGCTCTCTTTCTTTCATTTCTTTTTCAGGTCCAGTATTTCCCTGGTGAGTTTCAGCCTCGTTGATCTATCCATAGTCGATAAGGCAGTGTTGAAGTCTCTGACTATTATTGTGCTACTGTTAATGTCTTCTTTGAGGTCTATTAATAGTCGTCTTAAGTATTTTGCTGGCCCCTCGTTTGGCGCATATATGTTTAGTAGTGTGATTTCTTCCTGGTATACATACCCCTTAATTATTAAGAAATGGCCTTCATTGTCCCTTTTTGACCTTTTTCAGCCTGAAATCTATATTGTCAGGTACGAGTATGGTCACACCCGCCTTTTGGAGGTGTTGTTTGCGTGGAGAATGGTCTTCCTGCCTTTGACTTTGAGTCTGTGTTTGCTCTGGTTATTCAGATGTGTTTCTTGTAGGCAGCAGAATGTTGGATTCAGTTTTTTTAATCCATTTTGTCACCCTGTTTCTCTTAATTGGTGCATTTAGACTGTTGACGTTGAGAGAGATTAGTGTCATTGGATTTTTGTGCCATCTTTCTGTTTAAACTTGTTGTGGTTTTGGGTTGTCTTATTTTACAATAGACCCTTCAATCCTTCTTTTAGAGTTGGTTTTGAGTCTATGAATTTCCTGAGCTGTTGTTTATCCATGAAATTGTGTATCTTTCCTTCGCATCTGAAAGTAAGTCTAGCTGGGCAAAGAATTCTTGGTGAGGCCTGAAGTTCATTTAGTCTTTTCACAATATCCCACCATTGTTTTAGGGCTTGGAGTGTTTCATCTGAGAAGTCTGCTGTAAATCTCAGGGATGCTGTGATTTCCTTCTTTGATCTTGCTGCTTTCGGTATTCTATCTCTGTCTATCGTTTTTGTCATTTTAATAAGGATGTGTCTTGGAGTATTCTGGCACCCCAATGATGCGTATGTTGTTCCTTTTGGCTTCATCCGATTTTCTCTGGTAGTCTGTTCATTGATTGTGAGTCTTTTTTTCCATCTTCTGGTGTTTTCTACAGAATCTCTGAACCTCGTCTTCGAGATCACTAATTCTTCCTTCCGTAGCTGTTACTCTGCTTTGGAGGCCTTCTCCTGTGTTTTCAGTTCACTTACCTCATTTTTAATATCTGTCATTTCTGCTTGTACTTTGGTCTGAAATTTACTCAATTCTGCTCTCATTTCCTCCTGTACTTTACTGACTTTGTATTCCATAGTTTCTTTTATTTCCTTGTACATCTTTAACAGTTGCTTCCGAAATTCCTTTTCAGAGAGGTAATATAGCTCATCATTATTGCTGGACTCATCTGTATTAATAACTTCAATCGTAGAGCTTGAAGGACTTCTGCGCTGCTTTACCATAATGACTATCGTAGGTTGAAAAATGAGTGTTCTGGGTGACTAGTCAATAAAGTTAGTAGGTGCCTGAATTATTTTGCAGCTAGGGACGTATAACAAAGAGTGTAGGGGCCAATGCTCAGTGGTATTTCAGGTAGATAGACAATAATTTGTGCAGGCGCTAGCGTCACGCTGTTTTGAATTTTTGGGGTGTCGTTGGGTGGTTCCAGCATCAGGGGGTCGGAGTGGAGGTCGTGCATTGGGAGGTTCTACGACAATGGGTGGGGCTCGGTCCCCTCCTCAAAGCTGGAGCCTTTTCTCCTGGAGCGCAGTGGCTCAGGGGGCTGCCCGCTGCGGGACGCACCTGGTGGGGAAGAGCTCGAGTACCACAGTTTCTTAATCCAGTCATCTGTTCTTGGGCACTTTGGTGTTTCCAGATTCTGGCAGTTGTGAATAGTGCTGTTATGAACAGAGAAGTTCAGATGGTGTTTCTGCTGTGTGTTTTTGGCCTCCCAGGGTATATTCCCAGGAGTGGTATGGCTGAGTAAAATCGGACTCAATTTCTTGTTTTTGATGGAATGCCATCACTTGTATCATGTGTCTTCCCATTGTTCATCAATTTGCTCAAGCGGGCGCCATTAATGTCTCCATTTTTTGGCAATGAGGTTCATTATTGTTACATTTTTGGCATATTGAATACAACATGGTTAGCTTGCCAGGCTCTGCCGTGGCTTTGGGTTCCTCCCAGGGGACCCAGTCTTTTTCTATGTCAGACCATCAAGACTTCCGGCCCAAGTCCACCATCCTGGTAGAGCCACAGAAGAACCCAGAGGAACCCCCACACCATGCTGGCAGCGATCTTCCAACATCCACACTCCACAGCACGAGAGATCTCCACCCAAGAGATTAAGCCAGTCTCCAGCCTGGCTTGTCAGAAACCCAGTCTACAAGGACCCCATGCTTCAGAGATCTGCCCTTCAGAGGAGAGTATTTCAAGCCCAGGAAGGCTTGAGCCACAGGCGCAGATACACCTGGCAGAGCAGATACCAGCATTCCCCATTGCAGCGGTCACTGTGTGGCCACATGATTTACCTCCAAATTATCATGAATATTCTACCCACCCCTCTGAGAGAGCCCCACAAGTCACTGAGAGTATAGCGCCCACACGGCAGAGCCTGGCAAGCTGTTCGATGTGTATTCAATATGCCAAAACGAGTAATAAAAATGTTTATCTTCCTGACCCTGAAAGAGCCCTTAATACGGCAGCACTAAGAAAAGCGAACAAGCAGTGCCTGATAAAATTTCACCGCCAACCTAGGCTGCCAAAATGAAGGACTAAAATAGACTGTCTGTACTTTCAATGCACTTATGCTGGCATTGGAAACATATATCGAGGACCTGATGGTGCAAGCACAAAAGATCAAATGCGACATCATTGGTCTGACTGAGATGAGGAGGCATCAGTCACATCATGCTGTATTTGACACCGGAGAAGAATCGTTCCTCGGAACATGTGATGAAAGAGGCGTCAGTGGCGTTGGTGTCCTTGTAAACAAGAACATGGCCATCACATTGATTCATTTGAATTCCTAACAAACCGGATAGGACGATTACACTTGAAGAGATGTGGCCCACTGCCAGCAATTTCTATCTTTGTTGTCTACGCACCAACATCCATATACAAGTAAGATGAAATTGAGAAATTCTACATGGAACTGGAGGAGTTCTATAAAGAAGTTCACACCTTCTACAAGATCAGAGTCGGTGATTTTAATGCCAAGATAGGACTGAGAAGATAGGCTGAAGAACTCCACATTGGGACCCATGGCCTAGAATGGAGCGAACAGGGTGAGAGACTATCTGAGTTCATCATGTTCAACAAGACCATTCATGGGAACTCACAGTTCCAGAAGGCTGAATCAAAACATTGGACATGGGAATCTCCTGGTGGACAGTTCCACAATGAAATTGACCACATCATCTTCAATCGAAGGTTTTTCCTGACCGATGTCATTGTCATCACAAAATTCCAAACAAGATCGGACCACTGTCTCCCTTCGTGCAAATTTTACTTCACACAACATGGAGAAAAGGCTGCAAAGTTTAAGAAGAGAACTCCCCAGAACGACCACCAGCTGGGAACTCTTTGGCACTATTGCAGCAACATGGGAAGATACCATCATTGATGACATCAATGAAGAATACAATGGACTGGTTCAGCACCACCATGATTGTGCGAAGAAAGCCAAGAGAGAGAAAGACACAAAACAACACCTGTCTTCAGAAACTCTCGAGCTCATTCGCCAACATGGCAAGGAGCGGGACTCAGGCAACCAAATGCTAATGTCCAAGCAAAGCAGTGCAGAGAAGCAATAAAGGAAGACCTCAAAGAGAGAAGAGCAGAAATACTGGAAGATACAGCAAAAGCAGGGAAAAGCATTTGCAATGCCTGCCTGTCCTTCGCCAACTATAAGAACAAGATGACTGCCCTCCAACATCCTGGTGGATCTCTCACAACTTCCAGAAAGGCAATGGAGAACATTATCCATGATTTCTACTCAGATCTCTTTGATAGCCACGTCCATCTGCCCACATACCAAATTCCGCAGGATGGATATGCCCTTCCCAATGTTCTCCCTTCTGAAATTTGACATGGCATTTCGTTGGTAAAGAAGGGAACAGCACCAGGCCCAGACAAAGTCAGACCTGTACACCTGAAGAATCTGCCATCAGTGCTCATCAATTCACTGGCTCGGCTCAGCTCATCACATGCTACCTGTCCAAATGCAAAGTGCCTTCCCAATGGAAAACCAGCAGGACAGTTCTACTATTCAAGAAGGGAGACATTCATGACATTGACAACTATCTCCCCATCTGTCTGTTATCCATCATCTACAAGCTATTCACTTGAGTCATCCTGAACAGGATTGGCAGATCACTAGATAAAGGACAACCATGCGAGCAAGCTGGCTTTTGGAGAGGATTCAACACAATTGACCATATACACATAGTAACCAAGCTCACTGAGGTTTGTAGGGAGTTCAAGATGCCACTCTGTCTCACGTTCATTGATTTACAGAAAGCCTTTGATTCTGTGGAGACTGAAGCGGTCATCGAAGCTCTAGCCAAACAGGGCGTTCAAACCCAATACAGCAAGATCCTTCGTGAGCTCTATTATGGATTTACCACCAGGAGCTCACCATTCTACAAGGAAGTGATCATTTATGTCAAAAGAGGGGAGCGGCAGGGTGATACCATTTCACCAAAACTCTTCAGCGCCACCCTCGAGAACATCATGTGACAATTAGAATGGGAAGGAATGGGAGTGAAGATAGAAAGTCGGCAACTACACCACCTCTGCTTCACTGATGACATTGTTCTAAACACTAAACACTAAACATTAGCCAAGTGGCACAAATGCTGGCTGACTTCGACAGAGAATGTGGAAAGATAGGTCTGCAGCTGAATCTCAACAAAACTATGTGCATGAAAAACGAACTAGTTCCAGAGGCCCCATTCACTCTCAACAGAACAAACATCTCTGAATGCAGCAGCTATGTATACCTAGGTCGAGAAGTCAACATGATGAACGACCTAAAACCTAGGCTGTGCAGGAGGAAGAGAGCGGCATGGACTGCCTTCAAAAGCATCAAAGAAATAGCTAAAAAGACAAAGAACCTCTGGCTCCGGGCACATCTCTTCGACTCCACTATTCTCCCTGCATTAACATATGCCTCAGAGACCTGGGCCCTACGAAAGCAGGATGAGAATGCTATTCAGGTCTCCCAGAAAGGAATCGAAAGAGCTATGCTTGGAATATCATGCCTCACTCAAGTGAGAGAAGGAATCCAGAGTTCTGACCTCCCTCGCTATTCCAGAATCAGGGACGCTGTCTCATTAGCCAAGGTATTGAAAATCAGATGGGCTGGACATGTAATGCGATTTGGAGACCACCGCAGGGCTAATGCCGTTACTGACTGGATCCCACAGGATGTCAAAAGATCACATGGCCACCTACGAGTTGGTCAGACTTCTTTGTCAAGACCCTGAAGAAAGCGGTTTTAGGCTCTTCATATTCCTGAAGCAACCAGATGCCACTGGGCTACATTGGCACATGATAGGGTCCAATGGAAATGTTACTGGCGCCCGCTTAAGCAAATAGATGAATAATGGGATTCAAGTGATCAAGAAGTGATCAAGACCATCAAATATCCAAGGCCCACAAATGTCCTGGGTGTAGACAAGCCTGTTTCCTGCCTGCCATGTGCGGACACAGCTGGACTGCACAGCCACACCTGCAAAGCCTCGCTCAGTGGCAGAGGAATGCCCATATTGTTTTCCAAAAAGGCTGTACTAGTCGACATTCCCACCAAAAATGGATGAAAGTCACCTTCTCCCCGCATTAATGCCAGCACTTGCTCTTGCAATTTTAATGTGTGCCAGACTCAGTGATGTGAGATGATATCTCTTTGTTGTTTTGATTTGCATCTCTCTGACCATTAGTGATGATGAGCATTTTTTCACATGCCTTTTGGCCGTTTAATTTCTTATTTTTGGAAATTTCTATTCATTACTTCTCTACAGTTTTTAATGGGTTTGGCTGTTTTCTTCTTTTGAAGTTCTGCCAGTGCCTGATATTTCCTATCATGGGTATTTTTGTTTGTCAAATGCTTTCTCTGCATTGATTAATATTATCATAAGGTTTTAAATTTTTCTTTTATTGATATGGTGCATGATGTTGACTAACTTGCAAGTGTTAAATCATCCTTGCATTCAGAGATATATCTTGCTTGGTTATGGTGTATGATCTTTTTGATGAGCTATTGGAATCTGTTTGCTAGTATTTTGTTGAAGATCTTTGCATCTGTGTTCATCAGGGATATTAATCAGTTCTGATTTTGGAATCAGGGGTGATATTTGCCTCATAAAAACTGTTTGGAAGTATTTCTGTTTCTGGAAAAGTCTGAAAAATGGTTTGCAGAAGGTCCTCTTTAAAGGTCTTGAAGAATTCACCCCTGAATCTATCTGGACTTGGGCTTTTCTTTGGGGGAAGACTTATGATTACTGTTTCAATTTCCCCCCCATAGTTACAGGTCTGTACAGGTATTCCAAATCTTCTGATTGAGGCTTTGGAGATCATATAAATCCAGGAATTTATTAGTTTCTCTTAGATTCTCTTGCTTCATGGCATACAGATTCTCAAAGTAATCACTGATGATCCTTTGCATTTCTGTGGTTTCTGTTGTGATGTCCCCACTTCATTTCTGATTCAGTTTATTAAGGTTCTCTATCTCTCTCTTTCCCTCCCTATCTCTCTCTCTTCCTCTTTCTCCCACTCTCTCCCTTGCTCTCTCTCTCTTCCTCTCTCTCTCTTTCTCTACTCTCTCTCCTTTTCCCTCTCTATCTTTTTCTCTCTCTTCCTTTTGGAGTCTCCTACTGGTTTATTAATGTTATTTAATTTTTTAAAGAAAGCTCTTTGTATCTTTGACCTTTTAGATTATTTTTGGAATTCCAACTTGCTAATTTTTACTCTAAACTTTATTATTTTTCCTCCTAATTGGTTTGTACTTCTTTTTACTGTCATTATCTAAGATATTAGCTAAGGTTTTATTTGATATGCCAAAAAATCCAGTAGCAATTATGGACCTCATTCTCATGACTTGAAGGAATGGTTTGAGGCTTTTCCTGTTCCTGGAGCAAGCAGATGCCCCTGGGGTACACTTGCTTGCAACAGGACATGTAGAGATGTTACTGGTGCCCACTCAAGAAAATCGATGAACAATGGGAAGGCAAGTGATACAAGTGATAAAAGTGATCTAAGATCTCAAGTTATGAAGTCAAGTTATTTATGTGGGTCCTTTCTTCTGTCCTGATGAATGCTGGCAGAGCTGTACCCTTTCCTCTTAACAATGCTTTGCTTCTGTCTTCATTCTGATTTGTTTCCAGGAATCTTTTGATTTTTTCTTTAATTTCCTCTCTAACTCACTGATTGTTCAATAGTGATCAATTTAATTTTCAAATGTTTGATCTGATTCTCTGCTTCTGTGTGTGGTTAACTTTTTTTTAAATCATCATGGTCTGAAGAGATAGTCGATTTCATTTTCTATTCCTGATTTTATGGAGGTATGTCTTGTGGCCCAGCATGTAGCCTATCTTTGAGAATGTCCCATATGCACTGGAGAAGAATATGTACTCGGCTTTTTAGGGCATGAAATGCCCTATGTATGTCCAACTGGCCCTCTCTCTTCCATTTCTTCCTTCAAATCCAGTATTTCCTTGAGGGGTTTTAGTCTTATTGATCTATAGAGATGTGACAAGACAATGTTGAAGTCTACACCTACTATTGTGTTTCTGCAAATGCCCTCCTTGGAAGTCTATTAGCAGTTGTTTTAAGTAGTTTGATGGCCCCTATTGGGTGTGTATATGTCTAGGAGTGTAATTTCTTCCTTATATATACATGTCCCATGATCATTAAGAAATGGCCTTTGCTATCCCTTCTAACTTTTTACTACCTGAAATATTTGTTGTCAGATATTATATACGAAATAATATTAAAAATTAAGCCATTTTAAAGGAGTTGTTTGCCTAAAGAATTGCTTTTCAGTCTTTTACTTTGATTCTATGTTTGTTCTGACTATTCAAATATGTTTCTTGTAGGCAGCAAAATGGAGAATTCAGTTTTTTTAGTTCATTTTAGCACTCTGAATTAGTGCATATAGTCCATCGAAATTGAGGGGCCGGGCGATAGCCCAGCGGGTAGGGCGTTTGCCTTGCATGCGGCGGCCGGCCTGTGCCGGCCTGGGTTCGATCCCGGCGTCCCATATGGTCCCCGAGCACCGCCAGGAGTAATTCCTGAGTGCAGAGCCAGGAGACACCCCTGAGCATCGCCGGGTGTGACCCAAAAAAGCAAAAAAAATAAATAAATAAATAAAATGTTATTTAAAAAAAAAAAAAAAAAATTGAGAGAGATTATTGTCGTGGGGATTTGTTCCATCTTTCTCCAGAGATTTGTGGTGTGTGCCTTTATTAGCCCATTCAGTTCTTCTGTTAAGGTTGATTTTTGAATCAATAAAGTTCCTTAGCTGTTGTTTATCCATGAACCTGTTAATAATTTCTTCAAATCTGAAAGAGTCCAGTTGGGTAAAGTATTCTTGGTGAGGGCTTCTTTCCATTATGTTTTATTTTTTATGTATCCCACCTATTGACCTCTCTCTTCCAGAGTTTCATGTGATAGGTCTGATGTTAGTTTAAGGAACTCTCCTTTGTATGAAATTTCCTTCTTTGATCTTGGTGTTTTAAGTATTATATATCTATCTATGATATTTGGTGTTCTGATTGGGATATGTCTTTGGGTATTTTATTGGGGTCTCTTTGAGTTGGTGCTCTTTGGGCTTCTTGAATTTGGATGACTGCATTCTCCAGCTCTGAAAAGTTTTCAGCAATGAAGTCTTTGACTGTTATTACCTCATTGGGGTTGCCTTCATGTCCCTCTGGGACTTCAATGATTCTTATATTGCTCCTCTTGAACTGAGTCCATAGTTGTCTTTCCCACCCTTGATCTATTTTAAGGTATTTTTCCATCTTCCTTTCTTGTCTACATGCTCTCTGCAGCTCATCTTCAAGCTCATTTATTCTGTCTTTGTCATGGTAATTCTATTATTGAGGGCACCCACTGAATTTTTTCATTTCATCTACCTTATTGTTTATTAATGACACTTTTCTTTGCTGTTTTCTTACTTCTGCTCTCATTTATTACTGCATTTTGTTGGCTGTCCATTCCACTGTTTCTCTCATATCTTCCTGTATTTTATTGGATGTCCACTACACTGTTTCTTTGAGTTCATTGAACATTCTCACTATTTTAACTCTGGATTCTTCATCAGAGATTTTGATAAAATCTCTTCAAACTTCAGAGTTCAACCTTCCTCCACTCCTCATATTGGTTATCTGTGCTGTTTTCCCATAGTGTCTGTGACACTCTCTTCTTTCCTCTTCTAGGATAGTCCCTTCTTCCTTGGTGTTCCTGCATTTATATTTTTGGAGCCACTTTGGAAATGAAATTTATGGGCTAAACATGTGGCATATAACTTGAGAACCCATACTTTTAGCCTCTCTGACGTTTGTTTGGTGCATTAGCAGAGTACTATGTATTTCAATCCCACATAGTCACCTCCTAAGATCACTAGAGCTGGGTATGCTTTACTGCTCCTACTGCCACTGTTACTGATGCCACCCTTATTTGCATTTTTTCTTAAATCTAAGTAGCTAAATAAATCCCTGGAGACTATCAACAAAAACATTGAAAATAATTGACCTATAGACATGGAAAGGGTCATGTTGAATTAGTCAGAAGGAAAGAGAGAGATAGAGAATGACTGCATTTATTTGCATGACATAAAAACATATATACATATTATGATACCAAAATCCAATATCAGGCAAAACATGGATCAGGAGGTCTTAGCAAAAGTGGAAATTACCACAAACATGTGGGAGTCAGAGGTTAGGTAAGACAGAGAAGGGAACATGTGCGAATAAATGTCAAAAGGGCTAATGCCAACCTAGAACTGAGCATTAAATGCAGGCAAAAAAATGCACATGATGGCCTCTAAGTGTATGTGTTGCAACCCACAATGTGTAAGAGAAGGAAAAGAGAGAGGGAGAGAGAAAAGAGATAAAGAACCTGCCATACATATTCAAAAGAACAAGAACAACAAGTGCTGGCGTGGGTGTGGGGAAAAGGGGACACTCATCCATTGTTGGTGGGAATGCCGGCTGGTACAGCCTTTCTGGAAAACAATATGGACTTTCCTCCAAAGACTAGAAATTGAACTCCCATTTGACCCAGCGATACCACTCCTGGGAATCTACTCTGGGAAGCCAAAAATACGCAGCGGAAACACCATCCCTACTTTTATGTTCATAGCAGCATTATTCACAATAGCCAGAATCTGGAAGCAACCAGAGTGCCCGAAAATCGATGACTGGATAAAAAAGCTTTGGTACATCTACACAATGGAATACTATGCAGCTGTTAGGAAAAATGAAGTTATAAAATTTGCCTACAAATGGATGGACATGGAGAAGATTATGCTGAGCGAAATTAGCCAGAAGGAGAGAGACAGATACAGAATGACTGCATTTATCTGCATAACATAAATATATAGGTACATATTATGATACCAATATCCAAGGTCAAGTGAAACATATATCAGGAGGTCCTGTCAAAGGTGGAAATTATCACAAACGTGTGGGATTCAGAGGCTAGGTAAGACAGAAATGGAACAGTGTGCTAACAATTGTTGAGGGTACTAATGCCAACCTAGAACTGAGCATTAAATAGAGGCAAAAATATACACATGACAACCCTTTAATGTATGTTCTGTAATCCATAGTCTGGAGGGAAGGAAAAGAGAAAGAGAGAGAAATGGAAAGAAATCAAGAACCTGCCATGGAGCAGGGCTGGGGAGGGGGGGAGGGAACCGGGGGCGTTGGTGGTGGGAGATGGGCACTGGTGGCGGGATGGGTGCTGCAACACTGTTTGACCAAAACCCAAATATGAACTTTTTAATTGTATATCTTTGTAATTTAAAAAAATAAAAAAATTTAAAAAAAATAAAGAACCTGCCATGGAGGCAAACAAGGCATTCAAACCCAATACATCAAGATCCTTCCTGAGCTGTATTACGGATTCACCACCAGGATCTCATCATTCTACAAAGAAGTGATCATTGATATCAAAAGAGGGGTTCGGCAGGGAGATACCATTTCATCAAAACTCTTCAGCGCCACCCTCGAGATCATACAACAATTTGAATGGGAAGGAATGGGAGTGAAGATAGAAGGTTGACAACTACACCACCTCTGCTTCGCTGATGACATCATTCTAATAACACCAAGCATTAGCCAAGTGGCACAAATGCTGGCTGACTTTGACTGAGAATGTGGAAAGATAGGTCTACAGCTGAATCTCAACAAAGCTATGTTTGTTTAAAAAAAAAAAAGGCAGGCAGGCTTAATAAGCCACTTTTAAACCTTGCTTTCTTAATAGGCTAGTTGCTTTCACCAAAACCCATCAGCACAGTGCAGCTCATAAATCTAAAACAGCAGTATCTAAACCTTAATAATTCTAACTATAAAAAAATTCCTCATAAAGCTAAAAAAAAGGGAGGAATGTTAAAATAAAACGGCAGGCAGGCTCAATAAGCCTGGAAATTGCTCGAGGTGCGGGCAGGGCGTACTAACATTTAAAACATCCCAGAAACATATCAAATAACTTGTCTGTGCAACTTAAGTTATGTTTCTCCTTAATTTACGTTTTTCTTTAATTTTTTAAACTTAAGTATGTGGAAATTATAACACAAGCAATGCCTATATAATCTAAAGCTTCCCCTTACTCAGGGTCTTGCCTTGGCCTGCGTGCCTAAGAGCTTGACCCCAGCTAGCTGGCTTACTAAACTCCTCTTGCCTTTTGCATTACTGGCTGGTTTCTTTGTAATTCCTAAGATCTTGCGACTACGAACCCTAACATGTTCGTGAAAAATGAACTAGTTCCGGAGGCCCCATCACTCTCAACAGAACAAACATCTCTGAATGCAGCAGCTATGTGTACCTAGGTCAAGAAGTCAACATGATGAACGACCTAAAACCTGAGCTGTGCAGGAGGAAGAGAGCAACTGGACTGTCTTCAAAAACATCAAAGAAATAGCCAAAATAACAAAAGAAACTCCGGCTCCAGGCACATTTCTTTGTCTCCACTATTCTCCCTGCATTAACATATGCCTCAGACACCTGGGCCCTACAAAAGCAGGATGAGAATGCTATTCGGGTCTCCCAAAGAGGAATCTAAGAGCCATGCTTGGAATATCACACCTCACTCAAGTGAAAGAGAGAATCAGTCAGGGACCCATTACCGACTGGGTGCCACTGGATGTCAAAAGATCACGTGGCCACCCACCTACAACATGGTCAGACTTCTTCGTCAAGACCCTGAACAAACGGTTTGAGGCTCTTCGTATTCCTGAAGCAACCAGATGCCATTGAGCTACACTGGCACGTGATAGGGTCAAATGGAAATATTACTGGCACCCGCTCGAGCAAAGCAATAAATAAAGGGATGTCAACTGATGAAGTGATCAAGTAGTCCCTATTAGAATACCCTAGGTATTTTTCAAAGAAAACACTACTGAAATTCATACAGAGAAAAAAACCACCATGAGAAATAAAGCAATTTTGGAGAAAGAAGATGGGAGACATCACCAACTTCAAACTGTACTATAAAGCGGTAGTAATTAAAACAGCATGATATTAGAATAAAGACAGGTCCTCAGATCAATGGAATAGAGTTGAAAATCTTGGCGCAGTTCCATAAATATATAATCATTTGACCTTTGATAAAGGGGCAAGAAATATGAACCAAAGCAAGGAAAGCTTCTTCAGCCATGATACTGGGAAAACTGGTGAACTATATGCTAAAAATGAACTCTTTCTAGTGCCATGCACAAAAGTCAAATCAAACTGGATCAAAGACCTCAATAGAAGATCTGAATCCAAAAAGTAGATTAAGAAAAACGTAGGCATCAAGACAGAGACTCCAGATCCACGGCTGCGCAGCTCAGCCACATGGTGAGCGGCTCTATGGAGTTCCTGGGGAAAGGCAAAAGGCTCGGCCAACACCTGGTTGTGTCCTACATGGCTCCTAGGGCCTACTCACCATACAGGCGGCCGCGCCTGCTGAACTCGGAGCAAGGATTGGGGGCTCCGCCCAGTCCCCAGCCTCCGGGCTCAGTGGGTGTGACTCTGAGCTCCAGCCATCACAGCCAACCCCCGCAAGATAGAGACTCCAGATCCAAGGCTGTGCAGGCACGTGGCGACTCTGCCGCCACAGTTTAATCTTAGATGAAATAGATTTTAGCACCAGGTCCTTTCAGGATCTTTCTCATTTGTACACTTCAACGATCATTTTATTTGCATCAAACTGGAGAGGTTGATATAGCATGCAGAGCCTCAGACACAGCTGGGGAGCTGGAACTCAGCCCTCCCCTAGCTCAGCTGACCATTGGGTCCCCAGGAGGACAGATGGGTTTTGGGTGTTGGCCCATCACCTCTGGGGATCCTGGATGCAGCCAGATGAGACTTGCCCACCACATCAGCTGCCATTTTCGCTGTCTGGATGCTGCAGCACATCAGAGCCCACCCAGGAGGGACGCTGACCTCAGGACCAGATTAACAGAGCAAAATGAGTTCAAGCCCAGGTAGGCAGCTCCCAGAGGCGGGAATCACCAGGAATTCATCAGATGGAGCTGGAGTCGCCCCTTCCCCTCTCCATTTTGTCTGAGCCCAGTGGCCTCGCCCATGAGCTGTCCTGGGACGACTAGCCATAGCACGCAGAGCCTCAAGAGCAAGTGGGAGAACTGGAACTCGGCTCTCCCCTAGCTCAGCTGACAATGAGGCCTCCAGGAGGACAGATAGGTTTTGGAAGTGGGACTATCACCTCTGGGGAGGGGGGGTACCGGAAGCAGCCAGATGAGATTCACCCACCACATTAGTGGCCATTTTTGCTGTCCAGATGCTGCAGCACATTAGAGTCCACCTGGGAGGGATGCTGACCTCAAGACCAGATTAACAGAGTAAAAATGAGTTCGAGCCCAGGTAGGCAGCTCCCAGAAGTGGGAAACACCAGGAATTCATCAGATGGAGCTGGGGTTGCCCCTTCCCCCTCTCCATTTTGTCTGAGCCCGGTAGCCTCGCCCAGGAGCTGCTTTGGGCAACCAGTCATAGCATGCAGAGCCTCAGAAGCAGCTGGGGGACCAGGAACTCGGCTCTCCCTAGCTCAGCTAACCATGATGCCCCCTGGAGGACAGATGGGTTTTGGGTGTTGGCCCATCACCTCTTGGGGGTGGTCCCAGAAGCAGCCAGATGAGACTCACCCACCACATTAGCCACCATTTTCGCTGTCCGGATGCTGACCATGAGGCCCCTAAATTGTGCAGCTGCTTGCAGCCACACAGTCCATCAAACTAGTGGAAACAGTTGAGTCCTTTTAATGTACTGCATTCTACGATGTGTAGGGAAGGTAGGAGGGAGGCAGAAATAGAAAAGAGAGAAAAGATATACAGACTCCGCCAAGTAGTTTGGAGTGCGGGGGGAGGGAGGTGGGGACATTGGTGATGGGAGATGGGTTTGAGTGGAGGGATGGGTGTTGGAACACTGTAGAACCAAAACTCGAGCATGAGCATATTGCAATTGTGTCGGGCGCTCCGCGGGGTCCCCAACAGTGCCGGGAAGCGAGTTCCCTTCTACCTCCGAAGCCGGCGAGGAATGGATGAACACTCAGGAATCCGATCGCGTTTTAAAAGGCTTTACTTATCACAGGTTCAGGCATACAAATCAGCAAAAGGAAAAACCTGATGCTTAGGATTCCAGGCTAGAACCCCAGCCAGGTGTAGGCCAAGATGGCGACCACCACGTGTAAAACTTCCAAGGGGAATAAACGCTCACAAGGCGAGATCCCACCGGGAAGAAGAAGCCCGGGAGAGCAGGAACCAGCAAGTTTATACCCCCCCGCAACTCAGACCTTCCTCCCATTGTTATGGAAAGCAGGGAGGGTCCAATGCCCTCAGGTAATCCCTCCCTGCATCTCACCTAGGGCCTTTACTGTGCTAATGTTTTGAGCTGGGAATGCCTTTGAAATGTAGAGAAGGGGGTTTCTGAGATGGCATGTCACTGTACCAAAGATCAACACCAATGCCAGTTAAATATTTCTCCAAGCCTTCACAAGTCTCCTCTACTTCATTGTAGTTTTATATTTTATCAGGGAGCCATGCTTGTTTGTTTGGAAGCAAACAGCATTTCTCTCTGGTCTAATTACTTAGGTGTCCTTACGTGGCCAGGCTAATATGCTAGTAAGATCTAGCTAGTCCCATGATGATTGTGATAGCATGGGAGAATATTTATACCAGCTAGTACAGCATACATGGTCGGATAAACTGCCACATTTAGACTACCCCCTTATCTACGGAGTGATTTGCGGGAGGCAATCCAGAGCAGATGCAGCGGCCCTTAGGAGTCCTGCAACACAATTGTATGTCTAAAAGTGGTGTAATGAAATTTTTAAAAATCCATATAGTCAATAAACTTAAAGAAAAATGTACTTAAAAAAAAAAAGAAGAAAACGTAGGCAGACTTTCCATGACATTGAATCTAAAGGTATCTTTAAGGGATGAAACACCCCTGACCAAACAAATGGAAGCAAGGATAAACAAAAGGATCTACAATAAACTAAAACACTTTTGCACCTCATAGAAGACTGTGACCAGGACACAAAAACAGCCCACAGAGTGGGAAAAATTCTTTACCCAACATCCATCTGTGAGGGGTTAAAATCAAAGATATATAAGGCACTGGTAGAAGTTGACAAGAACAAAAAGCACCAGCCCAATGACTTGCATGCAGTCAACTGGCGGTCAGTCATACTCCTGACCCTCACCCATGGCTTTGGCTTTAAGACCCTCCATAGTAGACTCTATAGACCATCAGTCAGGGTCCCACAAACCTAGCCCTGACACTGTTTCACACCTTACTACATCCTGAATCTTCTGGCTTCTGACACTCTCCCATAGAACATTCCAACCTGTAAAAACCATATCACCTCCAGGAGCTGTGCTCCACAAACACCCACTTCTCCCCACAAATCTTTGAATTCTCTTATCTTCAGGTCAGGAGGAGTATTTTCTGGTTGTCTTGTAGACTGGTTCATTCTGCTGAGTGTTCATATGACTATCTCTGTCTCCTATGTAAAAAACATCAGAAAGTCATAACCACTGACTTGCTGGTTACTTATCTGAGCTACAGACCTTATGATAGAGTAAGCGCACCCTGTGACCAACCTGGTGTCGGAACTGCTCAGTGAGGGTGGAATCAAAAACGCCCCTCCATTGGGATTCCTAACTGTGAGCTCAGCAATTTGTTCCACACCATTGAAGGTGATCCTGCTTTGAATAGCCAAGACAATTAACTCCTGAAGCTCAGAAGGAATCAGACTTTTTATGGATCGGCTTCAAAAAATCTTATCTGTCCAGATTTAATCCCAGAGAAAAAGTATGATTATTAGTATTTAACACTCCCGAGTCTCCAACAGCTGCTATAGCTCAATTATCTGGACCATTGGAATGGGTTTATTTACATAACAAGCAGAATCGTACTGCTACACCTTATCTTGAGATGATAGCAAACCTTATAGTTAAGGGAAGATCAAGAACCCAAGTATTGCTTGGACATGATCCTCATGTAATTGTATTACCTGAACCTAAAAAAAGAAATTGAAGCTGTTTTACCACTCAGTGAAATCCTTCCAAGAGCTTTAGCAGATTTTTCAAGAGAAATATCTTATCATTACCCAGTGGACCCCCCACTCCATGAGGGCCTCCATTTTCCACATCCGGACTTCCCTCTCATCAGAACTCCACACAGCAGACGAGCCTATCACAGCTCGGCCGTGCGTTCATCAATAAATGCTGGATTTAGAGATAACTACAAGACTATGCAACCCGCATGGCAGAGCCTGGCAAGCTACCCATGTTGTTTTTGATATGCCAAATACCAGTAACAATTTTAGACCTCATTCTCATGATCTGATGGAATGGTTTGAGGCTCTTTATGTTCCTGGAGCAAGCAGGTGCCCTTGGGCTCTACTAGCATGAGACAGGACATATGGAGATGTTACTGGTGCCCGCCGAGCCAATCGATGATGAACGGGAAGACAGTGGCATTTCTTCCTTTGCTCCCTTTCTCTCTGTCTCTCCGTCTCTCCTTCATCTTCCCCAATCCTTATTATACAATGTGATATATAGAATTACAAGGATGTTCATAATTGGGTCTCTACAGTACAGTGTTCCAGAATCCATCCCTCCACCAGTGCCAATTCCCACCACTCAATTCCCAAACACACCCACCCAAACCTTACCTGCCCCCATTGCAGGCGCATTTTACTTATCTATCTCTTTGTCCCTGAATTTCCCAATTCTCTCTTCTATTACGCTTTATGGCTTGCCCTATGGATACTAATAATGTATGATGTATCTATCTGATTATTTAATAGTGAGTTCTAGTGTGACATCCTAATTCCTCATTCCCCATAACCTCTCCAGTTTGATACAAATAGAATGATTATTGAAGTGTACAAGTGAGAAAGATCCTGAAAGGACCTGGTTGACACCATATGTTTTTAATGCTTCATGGCAATATGTTTGTAAAAAACTAATATGGACTTTTTTCCCCCAGTGTAGCAGGTTCTGCCCCAAATACACACCAGAAATCTCAAAAGCTAGCCATGGGTGTCCAAAGACCATTTCCAGGAAAACAGAGAGGGCTGGTGACAAATTTAAATGTTTGAGATCAGAGTAAAATTGTTGATAAGGGACATGTAAAGGAATTGTTCCTTAGGGATTTCTAGGGGCTGATTTCCATCCCAATAGATGAAACACTGAGTTCAGAAACTTGTACTCAGTTTCTGTACAGAAACTTGTACAGTACAAGTACAGTACAGAAACTTGTAAGAGACCCAAACTGCCAGTTCCTTCCTGGGATCTGGCTTCCTGCATTGCAGACTAGTAGGTGAGAGGCCCTGATTCACTGGGGAGATGGACTGACAAGGTACTGTCCCATTACCTCACACAGGGCACACGGCAATGGTCTGTCCATACCTTTTGGGAATATTGCTCCTAAGTTTGAACATCACCCACCCTGTGCTCTAAGTAGCAGCTCTTTTTCGCAAACAGGAAACAGTGTAATATTGACTAGTTGTCACTGACATGTTCTTCATGTGGTTGCTGCTTTTCTTTGGCTACTGTTGTTTCTTTGTGGGGAGGGTATTGGGCCATTGATGGTAATTCTCAGGAATTACTCCTTGTGGTGCTCAGAAAGCTGGAGTGCACCGGCCGGCTGGGCGCGGGACTCGGGGGCCGCGCGGCCGAGTGGGGACGGGGAGTTGGGGGGGGAGGGGGTCGCGGCTCTGCGCTGCATGGGGGGCGGCCGGAAGCAGCAGGCCGCGGAACCTGCGCGGCCAAGGCGACGGCGCTCAGCAGAACACGCTTCTGCACCTCTTCGCCTGCGGGTGTGGGGGTACCGTGGGTGCTATCTTCACGTGTCCACTCGAAGTCATCAAGATGCGGTTACAGTCTTCGAGGTTGGCCCTCGGGACCGTCTACTACCCTCAGGTGCACCTGGGGACCATCAGCGGAGCTGGTGTGGTGCGACCAACGCCTGTGACGCCAGGACTCATCCAGGTTCTGAACTGCTAAGATATTTTCCATCGGCTTTCCAACGTGCCACAGGCTGTTCACCTTGGAGACCTGCCCGGCGGGAGATTTACACCCTCTCCCCCAGATTTTCAAGGGCCAGCGAGAGCTCACCAAATGCCACCGGGCGAACCCATTCCAGGGTGCCCTGCCCTTCACAAAGAAAAGAGAATTTTCCCGGGGCTCCGGCCAGCTTCTCTGGGATCGGTTGCATTACGGCACTGAGAGACTCACAGACATGGGGCAGAGCTGCTACTGGCTCTCCCTGTGCCCAGCCGCTCATGAGGCTCCCGGGGAGGGATGGCGGGTTCTAGCCCTGGACCGCCACTCCTGCAGAGCCTTGCAACAAGCCAGACGACCCCCCACTCCATGAGGGCCTCCATTTTCCACATCCGGACTTCCCCCTCGTCAGAACTCCACCCAGCAGACCAGCCAAGCGGTGTCATGGTCCATCAATACATGCTGGATTTAGAGATGAGTATGCTACCGCACAGCAGAGCCCGACAAGCTACCCGTATTTGATATGCCAAATACCAGTAACAATTATAGACCTCATTCCCATGACCTGATGGAATGCTTTGAGGTGCTTTATGTTCCTGGAGCAAGCAGGTGCCCTTGGGTTCTACTTGCATGAGACAGGACATATGGAGATGTTACTGGTGCCCGGTCGAGCAAATCGACGATGAACGGGAAGACAGTGACACAGTGATACAGTGGTGCTCAGAAAGCTACTGCCAAAAGTCTACCTTGTGAATATTGCATTTTGGTGAACAAAGTTGAATTTAACAAATATGTGTAAAATATTAAAAATAATTCAATGAAAATAAATAATAACACACCACAAGTGTGTCTAGTTCAGATGGTCCACATGTAAACTGGCATCAGAATAAACCTTGTTGAGAAGAGATCTGTAAAGGTATAGTGCTAGGGATTCTAGGGGCACTATACAGATGGAACAGAGTATAGAAACTTGTTAAAACCCAGGCTGCCAGTTCCCTTTCTGGAGTCCGGCTTCCTGTATCTCAGACTAATAGGTGGGAAGCCCTTATTCACTATGATGTGCCTACAAGGTGTACTGTCCCGTTACTACACACAGGGCACACACACAGCAATGGTATGGCCATACCATTGCTGTGGGGACATTGCTCCTAAGGTTGATTATCACCCTCCTCTCTGCTCTTAAGAAACAGCCCTTATTTGTTGGAGGACAGGTTTAGCTATTCTGGGAGTTTTGTTGTTTTGCCCACTCCCAGCTTGATCTATTTAAGTCAAGGTTTATTCTAATGAGACCTCTCTTCTATGTAAACACTGCTAGAGGGTGGGGCAGTTACAACAGAAGTCACCTTGATTGAATAACTTCTGACTTACACATCTACTAAGACTTCTATGTTTTCTAGATTGGGCACAGCTCCTCTTTATACCCACTGCACCCAGCGTGGGACAGTTAGAATTTACCAGGAGACTACCACTCTGGCTATGCTGAGACTATAGGAAGACTATAGGAAGGATCATACTAGTTTGCTCTAAGCAGGCGAGAGTGACCCTTTCAGTACATGAGAACAAGATACTCAGAATCACCCTGGTGCAAATAATAATAAGAAGGTCCTTGTGGGTACCATCTAGATTACATGAAGCTCATGAAGTTAAGATGTATTACTTTATACCAGTCCCCTCTCTCCAGTGTTTTACATAAGAGATAATCTTGGTAGAAAGGATTAGACCTTGGCATAACCTTTGTTTATACCTGCAATATGGTGTGGCACTACACTCTGTTTAGAGTTCTTTGTTGACATGACCCTCCTGATTGGATTACTTTGGTGTATATAAGGGGACTGACTTGAGGCCCCTTCACCTTTTGGGCCTTTTAGCTTTCGGCTTTTGGCTTCTGTGACTTTTGGCTCCTCGGCCTTTTGCTTTTGGCTTTTGGCTTTTTACTCTTTGGCCTTTTGCTCCTTCTTCTGGGTAGGACTCAGCTCTGGTGAGATCCTCTCTCTTTGGTGGGAGACTTAGGCTCTTTTGTATGGTCTAAATTCAGACCAGAGCTAGAGTTTGTTCATTATATTGGATTGCTGTGGAAGAGCTTTTGTACTATTAAAAGCCTTTTTGGAACTGCTCCGGACTCTTGAGTTTTCATCTGTTCTCCCGGCGTCCTCGAAGGTAGAAGAAAACTTCTGCCCCTAACACTGTCGGGGACCCCGGCGGCATTCCCCGACACTCATTCACACAACAGGAAACAGTGTAAGATTGGTTAGATCTGCAGGAAATATCGTGCATGTAGTTGTTGCTTACCTTGGCTACTGTTATTTTGGGGGAGTGGGTATTGAGCCATAGCCTGGGATGATCAGAGCTGCTCCTCGACCTGTGTCAGGAAGCACTCCTTGTGGTGTTCAGGGACCATATGGGGATGGGGTCAAGCAGTAAATCCCTTTAGGCTGTGTTCAAGAAAAATGCTCTTCCCCCTGTACTCATTTCTGGCCCCTATTGTTATTTCTTTCCTATGTTTTCTTTTCCTTTTCTTTTTTCTTTTTTTCTACATTTTATCTTGTTACATCATCATGAAGTGGAAAATTACAAAGCTACTTATGATTGAGGTTCAAGTGTATACTTTTCCAACACCAGTCCCTTCACCAGTGCCCCAACCCTCCACGAACGTCCCAGTTTCCCTCTATTTTTCTTTTTTTTTTTTTTTTTTTTTTTTTTTGCTTTTTGGGTCACACCTGGCAATTCTCAGTAGTTACTCCTGGCTCTGCACTCAGGAATTACTCCTGGCAGTGCTCAGAAGACCATATGGGATGCCGGAGATAGAACCTCAGTTGGTTGCATGCAAGGCAAACACCCTACCTGCTGGTCTATCGCTCCAGCCCCTATTTTTATTTCTTAGAGTTGAAATTTTCTTGTCTTTTTCACACTTACACACTATTCCATGTTAATCCTTAGACAGTATTCAATTTAAAAATCACTTTTTCTGGGTACAGAGCCATCCATGTAGAGAAAGGCACAGGTTGTGGCAGGCGTTATCATCAATAGAGGATCCAAGACTCATTCTCTCCTACTGCCTTTGCATTGGTTTCTCAGGCTTTGAAGTGTCTGTCCTGTGTGGGACTTCCTAACCCAGATAAAAAAAAACGGGCACATTGGGGCAGTGGAAAGCAAAATGGCAGAAATCTTTAAGAGCAGAGTTGAAGGAAGATTCCTTACCAGGTGGGAGAAAAGAACCTACTTCCCAGTTTTGCCTCACACCTGAGGTGCTGGACCCTCACACTGTCCTGGGATGCACCTTCAGCTCCCCCACCTTCCCAGAAAGACCCAAGACAGCTCAAAGGACAGCGCCTCCCTGTGAGAAATCACCCCATGAACACAGACCTAAGATATGGGTAGTACCTTGGGCTAAGCAGCTTAAGAGAGAGCACTGGCACTAGCACGATATTTCGTGCTGAAGCCAAACAGGCAGAGCCCTGGACCTCAGCAGGATTTTTTTTATAATTTTAAACTTTATTTAAACAGAATGATTTACATAGTTGTTCATAGTACAGTTGTTTCAGGTATTTAATATTCCAACACAGTCCCACCACCAATGTGCCCTTACTGCTACCAAAGACCCTAGTTTCCCACTGTCTTCCCATGCCTGCTCCCTTACAGACACTAATTATAAATATAAACATCACTTGTATCACTTGTCTTCCAGTTGTTCATTGATTTGCTCAAGCAGGCACCAGTAACATCTCCATACGTTCTGTCGTGTGCTAGTGTAGCCCAAGGGCATCTGCTCCATACAGGAACACGAGGAGCCTCAAACCATTTCTTAAAGTCATGGGAATGAGGTCTATAATTATTACTGGTTTTTGGAATATCAAATAGGACATCAGTAGCTTGCCAGGTGCTGCCATATGGGTGGTATACTCTAAGTAGTAGGCTCTCATTTCGTGCATTTATTGATGAACTGCAGACTGCAAAACAGTCGCACTCAAGGGGGCAAGATCAGCTTTTCTCTTGGGTGGAGCTCTGACGAGCTGTGGAGTCCAGATGTTGAAAATGACTGCCCGCATGGTGTGGGGTTCTTCAGGCTTCTTGAGAGGCTCTATTGGGATGGCGGGCCAGGGCTAGAACCTACCTTCCCTCCCGGGCACCTCATGATCAGCAGACCACAGAGAGAGCCAGTAGCAGCTCTGTCCCGTGTATCTGAGTCTATATCAGGCATACTTGGGCTTGAAATTTGATTTTATTTCAAATATAAACATATATCTGGTAATGGTGTTGCTAAAGTCATGACCTTTTTATATGCCAATAAGGCCATATATGGCCTAAGCTGTTATATGCCAATAAGGCCATCTGTGTTATTTAGCAGGAATTATTCTTCTAGAGAAAGTATGGACCCAACCAGAAATAAAAATCCTCCTAAGGAGAGACAGGCATGAACAGATTTAGAGCTGCCATAACAGACAGCATGGTATGGAGAGTCCTGCCAGGAGTAATGAGCATTCCCAGAGTCAAAGCTATTGCTTATCTCCCACATGCCCCATACCTACAGCTGCACTAATGGTTTAGCCTTTGTCCCGTGAACTAACTCTTAAATGGTGTATGTGACGAGAGGGTGGAAGAAAACGGAGTTGTACTTAATAAAAAGGTGAAGGGAAACCTTTGATCGGGACTGTCAAGGATAGCTTGTGACCTGAACAGGAAACTACGTCTGTCTCATTCTTTGTAACCAAACTGCTGGACTGAGGTCAAAGGTACCGATACAAATTTATTGCAGCACCTACCACACCACCCATGGGCAGTGTCCAGAGTCAGCACACACAGCTCCTGAGCTGTCCTAGATGCTGACTCTACTGTTCCTGCACTGAGTCCTACATCCTGAAAGGGTCCATGAGGAAGGAGACACACAGACAGAGGATGGGGCTGTGTGGGCCTGTGTCCGCATGCCCACGAGTCCTGCTACTCTCACACACATTTGCCCTCATCCTTCATGCTGCTGAAACCAACCAGGTACCTGGAAGAGCAAAGACATGGGAACCAGGAAGGCTTCCAGGTTTCTCACAGGCTTTGTGGCAAAGGTCGAAATATCTGGTCAGTCTATGAGCCACATGTGCAGGCTTCCTGATTTAGTTTTTGTCTTGGAGACACAAAGCAGCTTATTGGGAAATTACTGTTGCTTCATTTTAGCAACTACAACAAGTATTATTCCTACATTGCTGCTCTTGTTAGAACACACTCAGTGAAAATCAAGTCAGCACCTTCTCTCATTTCCTCCCTGATCCTACAGGGCTCCACCCCCAGCAGTAGTTACACTTTGGAATTAATTCAGTCAGAGTGACTTTCTTCTGGAGGAATGAAGAAGTGGCAACTACTTGGAGACCATCAGGAATGAGAACTGTCTGCTAAGTACATAAGGTAGGGGAAATTCCGGATCATGGTCTTTTGGAGGGTAAGATTCGAGCTTGTGGATATGCAGGTGTGTGTGTGTGTGTGTGTGTGCGGTGTGTGTGTGTGCATCTATCTGTGTGTGTATGAATCAGAGTTTAGTGAGGATATGTGCGTTTGTGAGGTGAGTAGGAATTTCTAGGGACTGTGAGATTGTGGGGTGTGTGTGGGAGTGTGAGAGCAAGGTTGTGGGCTGTGTCTGTCTTTTTTTGTTTGTCTCAGTGATGGGATCTTTACTA
The DNA here is from genome assembly GCA_021461705.1 of Cryptotis parvus. Taxonomy (NCBI): domain Eukaryota; kingdom Metazoa; phylum Chordata; class Mammalia; order Eulipotyphla; family Soricidae; genus Cryptotis; species Cryptotis parvus. The sequence goes on from JAJIBD010000537.1 coordinate 182,363, forward strand.
ACTTCAAAGTTTTCTAGATTTTGCTTTCTTTGTCTTTCCTCCTTTTTCTAAATTCTCACCAGACTCCCAGCCATATCTCAGCAGATCTAGAGTGTGAAGTGAATGAAGACACATGATGGGTACCCAGGGAACTGAGAACATACACAAAGGGGAATAAATGATGCAGGAAGTTATTCTTTATGCCGCTAAAGAAATAATTTTCATAATAAGAAGAAAATGCTTTTGCAGTAACTTATATTTAAAAAACAGCATTTTTTCTTGGAATATCTAATCTCAATCTGATTAAAGAAATGTTTCTGTTATACCTATTCCCTCACATCCTTCCTCCTCAAAAATCTCAATAGTGAATATGGGGTGAGGGATCCCCAAGGTGCAAGAATGTGGAAAAAGAGAAAAGTCCTATGTTCCTTGTGTTCCTGTGCTCCTCGTCTCCGGTCCTCACATCCAAGTTTCTGGCAAGCCTGTGGCTCCTTCACTCTCATGTTCTGGGAACCAAGGTTGGCCTGCGTTGCGACAGTCACCTCTCAGGGCCACCAGGAGCTCTGCTCTCGGGATAATCCCTTCTCCTCCCACCTCTTCCAATTCTCTGTCCTCACATAAGAGAGGCTGATGGGAAGTACACATAGCTTCTTCTGGTTGTCTGTTGACCTTATTGTCTTCCTGGAGGAAGTGATACTGAGTTTGGGTCTTTTTACCTATGTCTTCTTTTCTTTGAGCATGGGAGTAATGTAGCAAGAACTGGGAATTAACAATCCAGGGCAAACATGATTTTTCTCAAGTAATCTTCCAAACACTGCCTAATTCTAGTACCAGTTACAAAGAAATCAACCCAGTGCTGATGAAGGAACTTTTCACAGAATGAGAGTCTCACTCTCTCTTCATGAGTTACTCTTTTTTGCTTCAACTTTTTGTGAGGAAGTCTGTCCTTCTCTCATTCTCTGAGTTCCAGATCCAAAACAATCCTAGAAATGAAATGAAATATTTGACCTTGTCTATTGAGTCACCACAGACTCAAGCAAATAGTAAACAAGGGTGGGATGAAGGAGCTACATATTACATTTCATTTCAATTTTATTATACTCAGTCTAAGGGACCATAGATGATTATGGCCACTGTGTGTCACAACACAGTTACATGATATGAATCTTTTCAATTCGAATCCGTGTCTCTCAGAGAGATTCCAAGTTCACAGAAGCCACAAAGACTCAGGTGAGGAGTATTCTGACACACGGGAAAATTCTAGTTATTTCATCTCTGTCTCTTGATGCAATTTTGCAGCGTTTCAGGAACAGCCATGGCCGCAGCTACAGTTACAGAGAAGCTGAGGGAGGAAGCTACCTGTGCCATCTGCCTGGAGCTGATGACTGAGCCTGTGATTATACCCTGTGGGCACAACTACTGCCGTGAGTGCGTAGTGGGCTTCACTGAGAGTCAAAGCCCCAAAACACCTACTTTAGAGAGATTTCACTGTCCCCAGTGTCGGAAACCTTTTAAAAGTGATAGTCTCCGGCCCAACAAGCTGCTGCAAAATATCATTGAAACCATGAAGCTGACAGACCAAGAAAGGTTGTGTAATGAACATGGAGAAAAACTTCACCTGTTCTGTGAAGATGACGGTCAGCTCATCTGTTGGCGCTGTGAGAGAACATCACAGCACAAAGGACATGTCACTGCTCTTGTAGAAGATGCATGTGGAGACTACAAGGTGTGTGTGGGTCAGAAAGCTTCATAAAATCCTTGTCTCGTGTTGCTCTGAAACCTGTTTTACTTATTTATTTCACATAAATTATTTTCGCTTATGCTTCAAATGTGCTCTTTCAAGTGCTTCAAAAGTGGGTTGTTACAGCATCCTCACTACTGAACTGCTGAGCTAAACCTACCTCCAACCATTGAACAACTCCACACTGTATCTCCTCAAGGCTCCCCCTTGGTCAGAATCCAAGTTTTGCTGTTTGCTTTCCCTTACTCTGTTTCTTTATCACGATCACGATCTTCCCGTTAATCATCTATTTGCTAGAGCGGGCACCAGTAATATCTCCATATGTCCTGTCTCATGCCAGTAGAGCAAAGGGCATCGGCTTGCTACAGGAACATAAAGAGCCTAAAAATCATTATATTAGGTCATGGGAATGACCTAATATAATTGTTACTGGCATTTGGCATGTCAAATACAACACAAGCAGCTTGCTAGGCTTGCCGTGCGGGAGGCATATTCTTTAAACACCTCCAAATAAAGCATTTATTGATGAACCCGCGCCGCAAGCGGCCGCGCGGCGGCTGTGATGGGCTGGTCGGTTGGGTGGAGTTCTGAAGAGAGGGAAGTCCGGATGTGGAAAATGGCGGCACCCATGGAGTGGGGGGTGGTCGCCTGGCTTGTTGTGAGGTTCTGCCGGGGTGGTGGGCCAAGGCTAGAACCCATCATGCCTCCCGACTGCCTCATGAACGGCTGGGCACAGGGAGAGCAAGGAACAGCTCTGCCCCATGTCTAAGAGTCTCTGGACCAGCATACCTGGGCCGGATTGAGGAAGAAACGGCTGCAGGGTGGGTGTCGATGATCCGGGCTGTGATGGGCTGGTCAGCTGGGTGGAGTTCTGGGCCGGATTGAGGAAGAAACGGCTGCAGGGTGGGTGTCGATGATCCGGGCTGTGATGGGCTGGTCAGCTGGGTGGAGTTCTGGGCCGGATTGAGGAAGAAACGGCTGCAGGGTGGGTGTCGATGATCCGGGCTGTGATGGGCTGGTCAGCTGGGTGGAGTTCTAAAATATGCGCTACATGTTGCAAGAACCATCTTGCAACCTCAACTCCATACAAGTTATCACATGGGAGTGTTTTATCTTTTTACCTCTTCATTTTTATAGCTCAGTAGGATCCCATTGTGTCAACATATCCATATCTCCCTTTATAAATCATTCTATCACTGACACTCTGTCTGTTTTCCTTATCTTGGTTACTTTAAATAGCAATGTAATGAACATAGATGTGGATCTATGTTTTGAGTTAAGGTTTTGTATTCTTAGGATATATATTTATGGTGAATTCTAGGTTATATTGTAAGCATAGTCCTTGTTGGCAATGTGAACATTTTCAGAACATTTGTAATGACTCCCATAAGGACTGGACCCATGGGGCAGAGCTGCTACTTGCTCTCCTGTGCCCAGCTGCTCACGAGGCGCCCAGGAGGGATGGTGGTTTTAGCCCTGGCCCATCACCCCAGCAGAGCCTTGCAACGAGCCAGACAACTCCCCATTCCATGAGGACCTCCATTTTCCACATCCGGACTTCTCTCTGGAGTCAGTACTCCACCCAGCAGACCAGCCTATCACAGGCCGGCTCGCGTGGCCGCAATAAATGCTGGACTTAGAGATGACTACAAGAGTATGCTACCTGCACGGCAGAGCCTGGCAAGCTACCCGTGTTGTATTTGATATGCCAAGTACCAGTAACAATTATAGACCTCATTCCGGAATGGATTGAGGCTTTTATGTTCCTGGAGCAAGCAGATGCCCTTGGGCTCTACTAGCATGAGACAGGACATATGGAGATGTTACTGGGGCCCGCTCGAGCAAATCGATGATGAACGGGAAAACAGTGAAGACAGACAGTGAAGGACTGGACCAGTCTCACTTCTCAAAAAATGTGTAAGTGCTTCATATGCACCAAAATTGAAGACCACCAAAATTGTTGTTTGTTGTGTATGTGCTATAGACTGTTCTCATAGTAATTAGTTGTTCCTCATTGTAGTTCCGATTTTCATTTTCCAGTTATAAATGTGATAACCAGCATTTCTCTGTGCCTATTGACAATCTATATGTCTTTTTTAGAGTAATGTGCATTTTGGGACCAGAGTTAGAGTACAGGAAACAGGCCTTATCCTTGCTAACTCTGGTTTAAATCAGAGACAACTCATGTGATCCCCTATGTACCACCAGAAGTGATTCCTGAGCACAGAGTCTTGGCTGTAGTTACCAATTTGAAAGCCCTAAGCACTTATGAAGTCCCTCTGCAAAAAAAAAAAAAAAAAAAAAAAACCGAAGAAAGAAAGAAAATGCAAGAAAAGAAAAGCACAAAGAGTTTCACTGGTACAAAGGATCACTTTTAGTTTCACCGATATTTTATTTTACCTTTCTGAGTAAAAAATATATTACAGCTCTGGGGCCCGAGTGATAGTCCAGCACGTAGGGCGCTTTTGCTACGCGGCCGGCCCATGCCGCCCAGGTTCGATTCCCCCGCCCCCGGCATCCCATATGGTCCCCCGAGCACCGCCCGGAGTAATTCCTGAGTTCAGAGCCAGGAGAAACCTCTGAGCATCGCTGGGTGTGACCCAAAAAGCAATATATATATATATATATATATATATATATATATATATATATATATATATATATATATATATATATATATATATTACAGCTCTGAATTCCTAAAAATCATATTATTGTTTATAAGCATAGGGTAGGGATGTACTTAAATAAGGACTTAAAGGACTTGTTAACTATTGTTGTCTTCCCATTGTTCATCAATTTGCTCCAGCAGGCACCAGTAACGTCTCCATTCGTTGGGAATGTGGTACATTATTGTTACTGTTTTTGGCATATCGAATACACCACTGATAGCTTGCCAGGCTCTGCTGTGGTTCTGGGTTCATACCAGGGGGCCCAGTTCTTTTCTATGTCAGACCATCAACCATCCATGGCCCATGGAGCAGAGCCCTGGGTGGAGACAAGCCTGTCTCCTGTCTGTCACTTGTTTGAGACCAGACTCAAACCACCTATTACTTATTGGTTGTTTGTTAGTAGTCCTCCCTACAGGGCAAGATGAGTGCAGTGATTCCACCAACTGACAAGCAGAATGCGCCTGGCTGATTTTTGACTGCAAGTGAGCAGCAGGTTCAGGATCCCTGTAGCTGTCATCCTTGCACTGTCATCGCTCAGTTAAGATGGCCAGTAATTTGTAGGAACAGTTCCACTTTCTGGAAATTGTTTTTAAAGACTCGGGAAGAACTTTTTGTTCCAAATATTTTAGAGTTAACAATGTATAAATATTTTCTTTTCCCTTTCAAGTTAGCAATAGTCCAGCTTTAACGTGGGAAGAAGAATCCACAAGGTACAGTGTGACTTCTGTCAGGCGCCGCTAGAGTCTCCAACAATATCAGGAAATAAATTTCCATCTACCTCCGACATTGCCAGGGAATGGAGTCCAGGGCGGTTCCAACGACTTTAACTAAGTCAATAATAAAACAAGCTCTGCCACTACAATCCAAAATAATGGGATTCCACAGACCTCTAGCTCCTGGTCAGAACTTAGACCATGCACTCAGGACCAAGTCTTCCCCCAAAGTGTATCCCTTGGTAAGCAGAACTGGAGCTGCAGGATGAAAAATGCCGGGTTAAGGCGCCCCAATGCTGATGCTCATGGCCACTTGTTAACTATGCTGAAATAAATATCTGTGAATGAAAAAGAGAGGTTTCGATTAACATACACTCAAAAATATGTATAAAGGTTGCCTTAGTAATGGTGGAATAAAGGAGAGAGCATATTCCTGATGCCTTATTTCTCAATATTGTATGGAATCAAGGAATATGTTGTCCCCTTTGGACACAATAATTACCCCCATAACAAGAATTTATTTCTACAACACAGAAAAATAATAGTTAAATATCTGAATACTTTTGCAGATTTACCTGCACAGCAGAGGCTGGCAAGCTACCCGTGTCGTATTTGATATTTCAAATACCAGTAAGAATTATAGACCTCATTCCCATGACCTGATGAAATGGTTTGAGGCTCTTTATGTTCCTCGAGCAAGCAAGTGTCCTTGGGCTCTACTTGCATGAGACAGGACATATGGAGATGTTACTGGTGCCCACTCGAGCAAATAGATGATAAACGGGAAGACAGTGATACAGTGGTCTGAATCGTTTTGCAGATTATCCAGGGATCTACTGTGTTACTGAACAGATAACTGTTCATATGCTTTCTCTCAGCATGTAAGGGCAAACAATGTTATTCTTTTTTTTTTTTTTGCTTTTTTGGGTCACTCCGGCAATGCTCAGGGGTTAGTCTTGGCTCCGCACTGAGGAATTACTCCTGATGGTGCTCGGGAACCAGATGGGATGCCGGGGATCGAACCCGGGTTGGCTGCATGCAAGGCAAACACCATACCCACTGTGCTATTGCTCCAGCCCCAAACAGTGTTATTCTAATTGTTTAGAAAGACTGATTTCTGTTAGATATTTGTGAAGTTATCCAAGTGCATACATTTCAAATACATCATTTTCCCCCTCAGAAACAGCTGCAGAAAGCTCTGATAAAACTGAAGAACATAGTAGACCAATATATGCTGCTGAAGCCAGAAGCAACACAGAAAATAAGTAATTGGGAGGTAAGATTCAGAAGCTCACTGTGCTCAAACTACATCCCAGGATCTTGTCCAGTAGTAGGTAATGCTTGGTAAAAAGGATGATAAGGATTGATTACTCAGTAAATAGCCCCGCTTGTTAAAAGTAATGTACAAAGTATTGCCCTTTGCTCTTTTAGTTATATACATCAATTATAATTTTACTGCAAATATTATAATTCTCTGCAGTAATTGTTTAGGATGTAATGCTCCGAGATTTAGTATCTCAGAGAAGAGTAAGTATTTCAGACTACCTTGAAAGATACTTGATTGGGATTCAAATTCTTAAACTTTGAAAGTACCTTCCAGATTAAAGCCTCACCAGCAGCATTTTGGTTCATTTACCAAGTGCAGCAACTTACACTCAAGCTGTCCAGTTTCAGAGACCAACTATTTGTGGACATTTAGAAAGAGACTCATTCTGACGAGATGTATTTAGCTCACCTTCATCAGGCTGTTAGAGTGGAGAATTGGAACTACCCAGAGAGCATACAAAAGACTACGACAGAATATGGATTTCTATGAATAAAATAGATTTCCTTATGGATATATTGGTATCACATTAGTCTGTAGTATTATAACACAGATCAGTGACCCATTTTGCCTCTTTCTTTTGCCTCTTAAAACTCTGTCCTTCTTATTAACAAGTCTTAAATATGAGCTCCCAAAAGATAGTCCTTGCTTTCAATTCTGGGATTTTGTGTGTTGGGAAGAGTTTCACTACAACAACAGCAAAAATCCCTTCATGAATACCAAGGGTTGAAGCAACACTTGCTACCACTTCAGGGTAAATTAGTTACTCTTTAAATAATTTCATAGACATTGACTGAAAAGCTCTAATTTCTCCTGAAAGCTCTAATGGAAACAAAAAATTCTAGTTACCTCCCCACAAAATAAAGTCTATGTCTAACAAAATAGATGACTTTGTTCAGTGATTCTCACAAATAAGAATAATTAAGTGAACCCTGGATTTATATTTCTAGTTATTATGATCAGAAGCTGTCAATCGGCCTCTCACCGTGAGAGTCAGGAACACACAAGAGCTTTAAACCAGTTGTGATATGTCAGTTATAAACTTCAGTAAGATTCAAGAAGAAACTTCAGAAGTTTCTTGACACAAAAGTTTACCTGAGGGGCCGAAGAGATGGTACAGCAGGTAGGGCATTTGCCTTGCGTGGCCAACCCATGTTCAATCCCAGCATTCCCCGGCATCCCATATGGTCCCCGAGCACCGCCAGGGGTAATTCCTGACCCAAGAGCCAGGAGTAACACCTGAGCATCACTGGGTGTGACCCAAAAAGCAAAAAAAAAAAAAATTACCTGAAACACAAGATCACATCCTTATCAAAATTAAAACTCATTTATTTTGTGACTTCTTTTCAGTTACCTTGGATGAGCACTATTCTGCACTTTTTTCCTGTTCTGCTTACACCAGTTTCTTGATGAAGCATAAGGAATTTAACGCTTCTGGCCATAGCTCTAGTCCAGGACACATGGAGCACTCTTCTGGCTATGGTACACTAACTGAGGAACTCTGTGTGTGTGTTTGTGTGTGTGTGTGTGTGTGTGTGAGAGAGAGAGAGAGAGAGAGAGAGAGAGAGAGCATAGCATTCACCATTCCCATCTGTTTGAGTGGACAGCTCTGTGGCAATGGGCAGTGTTCCTGCATATTCTTCTGCAGACATTTCCTATATCCTCCTGCAAAACTCTTCATCATCCAAACTAAAATTCTTTTCCTACTGATCATTCCTCAGTGCCTCTTCCTCCAACTCCCAGGTTTTCACTGTCCCTATGAATATGACTTACTCCTTCAGTAGAGTTCTACAATATCGTCACTGTGTTTCCAACTCAGTCTCCTTTGCTCACTGCCCCTCTGACTCAACCATGCTGCACTAGGCATCAAATATTCCTTCCTTGTTGCTCCTGAATATATTTCAATTGCTTCTGTCTAACTCATATTGTATACTGATTTATGAACTTTTGGTCTGTATTCACTTTCTTTTTTAAATTTTCCAATATTTTATTATACCACCATGAGATATACAATTACAAAGATGTTCATGTTTGGGTTTCAGTTATACAGTGTTCCAGCACCCATCCCCACCAGTGCCCATTTCCCACCACCAATGTCCCCAATTCCTCCCCCTCCCCTAGCTTTCCTCTATGGCAGGTTCTTTATCTCTTCTCTCTCTCTTCCTTTCTCTCTCCCTTTCTCTTACACATTGTGGATTGCAATACTGTATTCACTTTCTGAGCACTTTTTTCTTATAGGAAATAATAAAGCGTGAGAAAGAAAGAATCCATTCTGAGTTTACGAATCTTCACACATTCCTGCACCAGGAGGAGGAGTTGTATATGTGTAGACTAGACAGAGAAAAAGAGCAGAAACTGAGTACTCTGCAGGACAACGTGGCCCATCTGGAAAATAAACTACGGGAACTCAAGAAATGCATCCTAGAACTGTACAAAAAATATAAGGGCTCAGCACATGATTTGCTGCAGGTGAGTCTGAACACTTGAAGGAAATAGAAGAGATGTCTTATTCCCATGAAAGTTGAGCATAATAGTGAGCAAAATGGAAGATTAACATGTCCTGCTTTCTGTTTCTTCAGTTCAGATTCCTTCCTACTTTAACTCACCTTATTTCAGCATGACACACTCTACTTCTAGCTGAGATGCATGCAGTGTTGAATTTCATCTTTTCTTATAGTTGAGTATATATGATTGTATAAGTACAATAATTTCTTTACCAATCAAGTAGTCTTGGGTATTGGCAATGATTCTACACATCGGCCATTGTGTATAGCACTATGATAAACACAGAGAAGCAAATATCCTTAAAAATCGATGTAGTTGTGCTCTTTGAAATGATACCTAGGACTGAAGACTGGATTAGATGGAAGCTTAATTTCTTTTTTTTTTAAAGTATTTTATTATACCACCGTGAGATATACAAATAAAAAGATATACAATTAAAAAGTTCATGTTTGGGTTTTGGTCATACAGTGTTTCAGCACCCGTCCCTCCACCAGTGCCCATCTCCCACCACCAACATCCCGGTTCCCTCCCCCTTCCCCAGCCCTGCTCCATGGCAGGTTCTTTTATTTCTTTCCCTTTCTCTCTCTTTCTCTTTTCCTTCCCTTCCAGACTATGGATTACAGAACATACATTAAAAGGTTGTCATGTGTATCCTTTTGCCTCTATTTAATGCTCAGTTCTAGGTTGGCATTAGTACCCTCGACTATTATTAGCACCCTGTTCCATTTTCTGTCTTTTCCTAAACTCTGACTCCCACACGTTTGTGATAATTTCCACCTTTGACAAGGCCTCCTGATATATGTTTCACTTGACCTTGGATATTGGTATCATAATATGTACATATATATTTATGCCATGCAAATAAATGCAGTCATTCTGTATCTGTCTCTCTCCTTCTGGCTAATTTCGCTCAACATAATCTTCTCCATGTCCATCCATTTATAGGCAAATTTTATAACTTCATTTTTCCTAACAGCTGCATAGTATTCCATTGTGTAGATGTACCAAAGCTTCTTTATCCAGTCATCGATTTTCGGGCACTCTGGTTGCTTCCATATTCTGGCTATTGTGAATAATGCTGCTATGAACATAAAAGTAGGGATGGTGTTTCCGCTGTATTTTTGGCTTCCCAGAGTAGATTCCCAGGAGTGGTATGGCTGGGTCAAATGGGAGTTCAATTTCTAGTCTTTGGAGGAAAGTCCATATTGTTTTCCAGAAAGGCTGTACCAGCCGGCATGGAAGCTTAATTCTTAATTTTTGTGGTCTTCTCTGAAATTGTGAGTCTGTGTCACCTTTAAATTTCAAAGCAAGTAAGCACTGTGTGTTTAAAAGAGATTCCATTGTTTCACTTGCCTTTCCCCCATTTTGTTTTTATTTTCTACTACTTCCAGTAGGGTGTCTTTGTTTTTAAAGGAGATATTTTAGTGTTTCTAATAATTTTGGTTAATAGTCATCAATACTTTAGCTTTTTTTTTTTATTATTCCTTAAAGCTTTGCTTTACTCCTTCAAGACTGAATGATACTTATTTGGACTGAGTATTTTACTGGGGTGTTTTTTTTCACCAAATTATCTCTTGTGCCAAACCAACTTTTCAGGCTATAGAATTTATTTGAATCTTATGGTGGTTCCTTGGCATATAAATTTCAATTTTACCTTGGTGCTCTTAAGATTCGATGTCTATCTTTGGCCCTCTCATTTAAATTACAGTATGTCTTAGAGTTCTTTGATCTGGGCTCATTTTAATTAGAACTCCTTGGATCAATTTGAACTATTTAGATCTTCAATCTGGATATGGCAGTCAATTCTCAGTATGGGAAAGTTCTCAGATATAATTTATTTTATTTTCTATTTTCTATGAAGCAAGTTAGTTTTTACTGAAAGGTACTAGAAAGATGTGAGAAGAGAAAAAAGAATAAATGTGTTCAAGAGAACACAGAAGCAAAAAATATAGAGACAATCAAGTGAGACATGTGTTCAAGGGGGAGTAACATGGGCTTGATGGTCAAGAAACAGCTATAATTTCTTGATACCATAGTTGTTCCTCACACTCACTTTCCTTTTCCTCAAGGACTCCTTTTTGTTCTTGCCTGTTGTTTTGGAGCCACACTTGGCAGTGCTCAGAGTTTATTCCTTCCTCTGTAATCCACCATCAACCCTAGAAAGTTCATGGGAACATATGGGGTGTTGGGATCCAACCAGGATAGGTGTTGTGCAAGACAAACACCTATGCACTGAACTATCGCTCCAGTCCCATTAAGGCCTCCTTTAATTTCAATGTTGTTCATGTTTAAATTAATTCTGACTTCCCTTTCATAATTTTTTATTCTCTTTTCCTTATTCTTCTATTTAACTGATGGTTTTCTAAACTGTATTATCCTATCTGATTTGTTTGTTTGTCAACTGTTACTCAGCTCCTGGAAATTTCCAACAATTTTTAAATAAACTGACTTCAATTGAATTCCCTCCCTGTCTGAAACGTCACCTTGCTTTGTTGGAGATGGAGACCTTTTCCAATGTTTGCCTTAATTCCTTTAATCTACAATTGACACTGAAGTTCTCAACTCAGAAAAAGAGCAAATCAACTAGTTGCTTGGGAACTTCCTGGACTTTTGTTTTTACCATTAATTGGGATGGGCTTTGCACAGTGTACAATAGCAAACAGAAGGGTCACTAGTATGTCATTACCAAAGAGAATGTGTGGGCTAAGTGTGTGGTAACTAGCAGTTGCCAAAACTTTGCTGAACAGAACTGTCTCTTGCCCTTCACAATTCCAGTTCCTCACCCTGACCCCATTGTCTCAACCTTCAGTTTAGGGCTTGTGCACATCTGAACTAGTCTTATTTATGTCTTGCATCAAATCTGCTCTGAGTCTGACTGAATCCCTAAATCAGATGCAGTCTGGGGACGGAGATAGAGAATATTAGTTTTGAGTCATCTCACAGAAGCAGCTAAACTGTCCACATACCACATTAGTTCAGGACGTTGGTGAATGCTCTTCTGCCTGGGACCACGCTGTATGTCCTACTCAAAGATCTGTCTGAGACCCTATCACTCCCAGGTCCATCTCTCCCCTCCACCTCCTCAATAAGTTGATTCATAAGCATTGTGTGAACTTTCTGTCCACTGTTTTGTTATCAGGGCCTTGACTAGTGAATCATCTTCACCTTCTTCCATCCTCGAGCCACATCTCTTGAACTCTTATGGTTCTGAAGTTCCTCACATGAAAACATACCCAGAGCCATCAGCTGGATCCGGCTATACACTTCCACTATGGATTACACATGGAAACTTTTGGTCATGCCTGTATTCATTATATTTTACATGCTGCTGATGCACAGGGCACCTTTCTCTTCTTGATGGCTTTATCACTGCCTGGAGGCTTCTCTAGTTCCATAAGAGAAATGGAAGTTATAGCATTGGTACCTGCTGTCACTATCTAAGCATCTCAGTCACAAGGACTCTGCATGGACTCAGAGCTCAGATCTTCATGATAAGCAGTGTCCACTATGGAATCACTCTAAGGAAATCACATCATTGAAGCAAGCAGTACCCTGTGCATCCTTCTGATCCATTTCCCAATAGTCATAGGTTGATAGCTTTCCACAGGCTTAGTAAGGAAATAAGTGCACTGAGAGGTCAATAACAGGCAGCCATGGGGATACCCAAGGGACTCAGGTGAGATCCTTAGAAATCCGCCAATGTCTATGATTAGGGGATCAGTAGTTTGCCTCAACAGTAATTAACTTATTCTGTACACATGAGACCTGGTTACATTCCTAACCTTGGGATCACTTACCTTGCTTGCCTGGAAGGAGTGTTTACAGAGAACTGCCCACATGCTATGTTCCACAAAGTTCAGATGTTCTTACCATTGTCTTGGTCTTTGTTTCTCTACAGGATATCAAGGGCACTTTGAGCAGGTGAGTGCCCATGGAAACTGTGGGCAGGGGAGGGGTATGTGCATTGAGACATGAATGGAAGGAACCACTTGAGAAATCTCTGGTCTCTGCTTATTCTAGGAGCTCAGCTATCAATCTGGAAACACCAAAGGATGTATCTTTGGAGGTGCACACTGCGTGCAATGTCTCTGAGCTTTACTTTAATGTTAGAAAGCTGTTAAAGCGCTATCAAGGTATGTTGATTTAGGAACACCTTGTTTACTTTTTAACTCTCAGTGCAATGCAAGGAAGGTAGGTGATTCTTATGAAATGTGGTGCAGGTAATATAAACGTTGAACCAGCAACATGCTTTACAAATCAAAAGCTGAGATTTCTCTTCTTGCATAGGAGACTTACATTAGTGGGAAATCAGTCCAAGTCTTTGTACTTGGTTGCATAGTGAGTGATTGACTCTTTCAGAGTGTTACTAGAGTGGGTAACATTCTAGGGGCCAAAATGATACTTCGGTGAGTTTGAGAGCTTGTCTTGCACATGGCAGACCCGGGATCCATCACCAGAAACCCTGAAAGTTCCCTGAGCAACATCAGGAATAATTCCTGAGTGAAGAGCCATGAGTGTGAGTATTGTTCAATATGGTCACTAAAAAAAAAATTCCACTGATATATTTAATTTTAAAATTTGTTATATAGTCAGCTCACACTTAAGTTTATCACATATTTTCCTGTTTTTTTTTAACTACAACCATGTATTTTGTATGTATGTTGACTCTAGTTTTATTACATATTACTAATTTCTATAAAATGCTATCATCTAATATAAGAAATTAGAGGTCATACTTAAAATCCATGAAAGTAGCATGTATTTCTGACCTAAGTAAAATTTTTCGTCTTTGATCACTACCTATGAGTAAAGGTAATCATAAACAACAACATTGTTTCTTTTTCTTCCCATACAGATTTTAGTTGTTAACTAGAGATGCAACAGTCTTATTTCTGCCTCAATATTCCATGATTTTTATAGAAGAAATGGGCTTTGGAAATGACAGAACAAAGCAATTTCAGGTTTTTTATTTGTAATTTTTATGATACATGTAAGGATGATGGTTTTATTTTTACTGATAATTCTCAGGCACTCCCCATTAATCAAACATTTTATTTTATTTTATTTCTTTTTTTCTTTTTTGCTTTTGGGGTCATACTGGGCAATTCTTAGGGGTTACTCTTGGCTCTGCACTCAGGAATTTTGCCTGGCAGTGCTCGAGGTCATGTGGGATCTGGGGGATCAAACCTGAGTCAGGTGTGTGAAAGGCAAACACCCTACATGCTGTACTATCATTGCGGCCATAATCAGACCTTTTAATAAACATTATTCTTTAGCTCACTCAGTCTTACCAGTAGTGTCTGTTACATACATAGCGATTGCTCTTTTTAGCAAACTGTGACTCAAAATGTCTCATAGATAATAAGAACAGAACTTAAGTTTTCATATAGGCTAGCTTTATTTTTTAAAGAATCTGTATCAAACACATCAGGAACAATGCTGACACTGGTGGTGGGTTTGGAGTTAGAACACTAGAGGCCTCACTCTCTGTTTCAATAGCTTGAGAAGCTGCAGAGCACCCTGTCAGATGATGCCCTGCCTACCTGGAGTGATCCCTGAGCACAGAGCCACTAGTAAGCCCTGAGCAAAGCTGGGTGTGACCATAAAAAATATTGAAAGCAAGTATTTTCAAGCTGAAGCCATAGTAAAAGAGGTTGGATTCTGCCTTTGCACACCACCAAATTCCCAGCATCCTATAGTAAACCCCAAGGGATGATATCTGAGCACAGAGACAGTAATAGGCCCTAAATTCCCTGGTGTGGATGCCACGGCCCCTTAGTGACCCCTCAAATTAAAAAAAATAATTCAAAGTTTCCTAGAAACAAATGACAATGAAAATGCCAACTATCAGAACTTATGAGACACAGCAAAAGCTGTGTTAAGAGGAAAGTTCACAGCTCTGTAAGCATTCATAAGGAAAGAAGAAAGGGCCCACATAAAGAACCTGACCTCACAGCTGAAAATATTAGAAAAAAGACCAATATAAGAAGCCCAACCCAGGCAGAAAGAAGGAAATAATAAAACTGAAGGAGGAAATCAATGAGCTGGAAGCCAAAAAAACAATCCAAAAGATTAATGAAACCAAGAGCTGGTTCTTTGAAAAAATAAACAAGATTGACAAGCCACTGGCAAGACTTGTAAGGACAGGGAAAGAGAGAACCCAAATAAAAAGAATCAGAAATGAAAATGGTGACATCACAACAAAAAACAGAAATCCAAAAGATCATCAGAGATTACTTTGAGAACCTGTATGCCACGAAAAATGAGAGCCTAGAAGAAATGGATAAATTCCTGAAGTTCTATAACCTCCCACGATTGAAACAAGAAGACATCCAATACCTGAATAAGCCTATCACCATCGAGGAAATTAAAACAGTAATTAAAAAGTCTGCCCAAACACAAAAGCCCAGGTCCAGATGGGTTCACTAGCGAATTCTACCAAATCTTTAATGAAGACCTACTGCCTGTCCTGTTCAAGCTCTTCCAGGAAATAGAAGAAACAGAAACACTCCCAAACAGCTTCTACGAGGCACATATCACCCTGATACCCAAAGTAGGGAGAGACAACACAAAAAAGGAAAATTACAGACCAATCTCCTTGATGAACACATATGCTAAGATCTTCAACAAAATACTAGCAAACAGAGTCCAAAGACTAATCAAAACGATCATACATCATGACCAAGTAGGATTCATCCCAGGAATGCAAGGATGGTTCAACATTCACAAATCAATCAACATTATTTTTGATTTTCGATTTCTCATATCAATAAGAGAAAAAATAAAAACCATATGATCCTATCAATAGATGCAGTAAAAGCATTTGACAAGATCCAGCAGCCATTCATGATTAAAACCCTCCAGAAAATGGGAATTGAAGGAAGCTTCCTCAAGATAGTCAAAGCCATCTACCAAAAGTCCACAGCGAGTATCATTCTCAATGGGGAAAAATTGAAAGCCTTCCCCCTAAGATCAGGAACACGACAAAGGTTGCCCTCTCTCGCCTCTTTTATTCAATATAGGACTGGATGTACTCACCATAGCAATCATAGAAGAGAAGGACATTAAGGGCATCCAGATAGGCAAGGAAGAAATCAAACTATCATTATTTGCAGATGACATAATATTATACTTAGAGAACCCTAAACTCTCGACCCAAAAACTCTTATAAGCAATAGATATGTATAGTAGAGTGGCAGGGTACAAAATCATTACCCAAAAGTCGGTGGCTTTCCTATATACAAATAATGAAAGAGAAGAAAGGGATATTAAGAAATCGATTCCATTCACAATTGTGCCACAGAAAATCAAATACCTAGGAATCAGGTTAACCAAGTGTGTAAAGGACCTATACAAAGAGAACTACAAGACACTGCTACAAGAAATAAAAGAGGACACGAGGAAATGGAAACACATTCCCTGCTCATGGATGGGCAGGGAATTAACATTGTCAAGATGGTAATACTCCCTAGAGCTTTGTACAGATTCAATGCAGTCCCTATAAGGATACCCATGACATTCTTTAAAGAAATTGACCAAACACTCCTGAAATTCGTATGGAATAATAAACCCCCACGGATAGCTAAAGCAATCCTTGGGAAAAAGAAGATGGTAGGTATCACCTTTCCCAACCTCAAACTGTACTACAAAGCAGTAGTAATTAAAACAGCTTGGTATTGGAATAAAAACAGACTTGTGGACCTATGGAATAGAGTTGAGTATCCTGACACACACCCTCAAAGACATGATCAGTTAATCTTTGATAAAGGTGCAAAGAGTCCAAACTGGAGTAAGGAAAGCCTCTTCAACAAGTGGTGCTGGGAAACCTGGACAGCTACATGTAAAAAAATGAATTTGGACTTGTGTAACACCTTGCATAAAAATTAGATCAAAATGGATTAAAGATCTCAATATCAGACCTGAATCCATAAAGTACGTTGAAGAAAATATAGGAAAAACCCTCCACGACATTGAAGCTAAAGACATCTTTAAAGGTGAAACACCATTATCAAAGCAACTAAAAGAAAAGATAAACATATGAGACTACGTGAAACTAAAGAGCTTCTACTAAAGAGCTTCTGCACCTTGAAAGAAACAGTAACCAAGATAGAAAAAGAGTCCACAGAATGGGAAAGAATATTCGCCCAATACCCACCTGATAAGGGGTTAATATCCAGGACATATCAGACACCCGTACAGCTATATAACAAGAAAACAGCCAACCCCATTAAAAAATGGGGAGAAGAGATGAACAGAAACTTTGACAAGGAAGAAATTCGAATGGCCAAAAGGCATGTGATAAAATGCTCATCATCACTATTTATCAGAGAGATGCAAATCAAAACAACAATAAGATATCACCTCACACCACAAAGAATGGTCCATATCCAAAAGGGTAAAAGCAACAAGTGCTGGCGTGGATGCGGGAAAAGGGGACTCTCATACATTGTTGGTGGGAATATCGACTTGTACAACCTTTCTGGAAAACAATATGGACATTCCTCCAAAGACTAGAAATTGAGCTTCCTTTTGACCCAGCCATACCACTCCTGGGAATATACCCTGGGAAGCCAAAAACACACAGCGTAAACACAATCTGCACTTTCATTTTCATAGCAGCACTATTCACAATAACCAGAACCTGGAAGCAACCAGCATGCCCAAGAACTGATGACTGGATAAAGAAACTGTGGTATATCTACACAACGGAATACTATGCAGCTGTTAGGAAAAAGAAGTTATGAAATTTGCCTATAAATGGATGGACATGGAAAGGATCATGTTGAATGAAATTAGTCAGAAGGAATGAAATTAGTCAGAGAGAGATAGAATAACTGCATTTATTTGCATGACATAAGTATATCAGGTGGTCTTACCAAAAGTAGAAATTACCGCAAACATGTGGGAGTCAGAGGTTAGGTAAGACAGAGAAGGGAACATGTGTGAATAAATGTCGCAAGGGCTGATACCAACCTAGAACTGAGCATTAAATACAGGCAAAAAAAATGCACATGATGGCCTCTAAGTGTAGGTAGTACAACCCACAATGTGTAAGAGAAGGAAAAGAGAGAGAGGGGAGAGAGAGAAAAGAGATAAAGAACCTGCCATTTAGGCAGGCTATGGGACGGGGAAGGAATTGGGGACATTGGTGGTGGGAAATGGGCACTGGTGGAGAACGAGTGCTGGAACCTCTAAACATGAACTATGTTGTAATTGTATATCTCATGGTAGTATAATAAAATGTTAAATTAATTTTTTTTTAATTTAAAGCAATTTTTTTTCTTCTTTTCCAGTCAATGTTACTCTGGATCAATATGCTGCTTCTCCGGGATTACTACTGTCTGATAATCAGAGAAGTGTGTGTTTTGTAGGAGAAGCTTCATCTTACGGTGTATTCCACATGTTTCAAACTTCCAAGAGAGTTAGGCGCTCCGCCTTTATCCTGGGCCATGAGCGCTTCACCACAGGAAGACATTACTTTGAAGTGGATGTACAAGCAGGAATCCACTGGGTTGTAGGAGTTTGTCTGGAAAATATACCAAGGGACACAGAGAAGAATACGTCTTATTTATGGGCTATAACAATAAGAGACAAGGGCTATTTTGCCCTTACTTCTCCCCCAACTCACCTTTTCTTGAAGGATGAACCAAAAGTTGTAGGAATTATTCTAGACTATGATGTCGGGCTTGTGTCTTTCTACAATGCCACTACTGGTTCCTACATCTACACCTTCCCAAAGGCCTCCTTCTGTCATGCTCTCCGGCCATATTTCATGCTTAATAGACCTTCTTCTTTGTCCCTGATTACCTCAGATCACTAAGAAAGAAGGAAGTCTCATTCTGGTTAATAGGCATAGGAAGTAGTCTGCAAATACAGGTGGGAACAGAAATTTTATCTAATTTTCTCCTGCTATTGCCACATACCTAGAACATTTGTAATTCACAAAAACTGCATTCAAGTAGTGGATATTCTGATTATAACACAAAAGATAATGATTCTGAACTTCATTGGAATAAAGCAAGATATTTTATTGCATTGTGTGTTTTGCATATTAATATCTCCTTCCCTCTCGATGATTTCCGCTAAGCACCATCAGGTGTGATCCCAGCGTGCAGAGCCAGGAATAAGCACTGAGTAATTAAGGGTGTGGCAAAAAAAATTTAAAAACAAACAAAAACAAAGCAAATCTAAAACAAACAGCTCCTGCTTGTGACCTTGCAGGCAAAATTGCTGCTTGGAGGGCTCAAGGTCGCCATCTGGTGGTTTATTACCAATGCATCTCTTTGTCTAACAGCACTAAGCCTCTTAATTTTTCGGGACTCAATCTATTTTTAATATTCTTTTTAATTTTTTTTAATAAAAACATTTTATCTGTCCTGCTCTGACTCATTTCACTCAGCATAATAGTCTCCATGTCATCTATTCATGAGAAAACTTTATGACTTTATTTTTCCTTGTAACTGCCTAGTATGGACTTTAGTATATTGATTTTTCATCCTGCCACTCGACTATATGGATCTATTGTTTCTAGGAGTTTTTTGGAAAAGCCCTTAGGTTTCTCTAAGTGTAGTATCATGTCATCTGCAAACAGTGATATTTTGACTTTTCCTTTCCTATATGTATGCCCTTGATATCTTTTTCTTGCCTAATTAATATGGCAAGTACTTCCATTACTATCTTGAATAGAAGGCGAGAGTGGGCAACCTTGTCTTGTCAATCATAGAAGGAAAGCTCTTAGGTTTTCCCTGTAGAGGAAATTTGCTGTGGGCTTGTAGTAGATGCTTTGACTATGTTGCAAAAAGTTCTTCAATGCCCATTTTATGAAGAATTTTTATAATGGGTGTTTTTGTCAAATACTTTCTCTGCATCGATTGATATTATCATAAGGTTTTTAATTTTCTTTTATTAATATGGTGCATGATGTTGACTGACTTGCAAGTGTTAAACCACCTTTGCATCCAGAGATATAACTTACTTGGTCATGGTGTATGATCTTTTTGATGAGTTGTTGGATTCTGTTTGCTAGTATTTTGTTGAAGATATTTTCGTCTGTGTTCATCAGGGATATCAATCCAGAATTTTGTTTTTTTGTACAGTGTCAGTCTGATTTTGGAATCAGGGTGATATTTGCCAAATAGAAACTGTCTGGAAGTGTTTCTATTTATACAGTTTTCTGGAAAAGTCTGAAAAGGGTTTGCAGTAGAACCTCTTTAAAGGTTTGAAGAATTCCCTACTGAATCTAGTTGGACTTGGGCTTTTGTTTTGGGGAAGACTTTTGATTACTATTTAAATTTCCTCAATAGTTACAGGTCTGTTCAGGTATTTCATATCTTCTTGTTTGAGCCCTGGAAGATTATATGAATCTAGAAATTTATTAATTTCTCCTAGATTCTCTTGCTTCATGGCATACAGATTCTTGAAGTAATCACTGATGATCCTTTGCATTTCTGTGGTTTCTGTTGTGATGTCCCACACTTCATTTCTGATTCAGTTTATTAAGGTTCTCTCTCTCTCTCTCTCTCTCGCTATTACTTTCTCTCTCCCCCTTGCTTTCCCTCTCTCTTTCTTTCTCTCTTCCCTTTGGAGTCTTCTAGTGGTTTATCAATGCTATTTTTTCCTATTGTTCCATGATTTATTTTATTTTTTAAGTATTTTATTATACCACTGTGAGATATACAATTACAAAAATATACAATTAAAAAGTTCATATTTTGGTTTTGGTCATACAGTGTTCCAGCACCCGTCCCTCCACCAGTGCCCATCTCCCACCACCAACTACCCTGTTCCCTCCCCCTCCCCCAGCCCGCCTCCATGGCAGGTCCTTTATTTCTTTCCCTTTCTCTCTCTTTCTCTTTTCCTTCCCTTTAATGTATGTTCTGTAATCCATCCAGACTATGGATTACAGAACATACGATAAAGGGTTGTCATGTGTATATTTTTGCCTGTATTTAATGCTCAGTTCTAGGTTTATCAATGCTATTTAATTTTTAAAGAAAGTTCTTTGTATCTTTGATCTTTTTAGATTGATTTTTGGATTCCAACGCTAATTTTGCTCTAAATTTTATTATTTTTTTTCCTCCTGCATGGTTTGGGCTCCTTTAATTGTCATTATCTAAGATTTCAAGCTGTGAAGTCAAGTTATTTATGTGGGCCCTTTCTTCTGTACTGATGAATGCTGGCAGAGCTATAACCTTTCCTCTTAACAATGCTTTTTTTGGTCCCACGGGTTCTGGTAGCTTGCGTCTTAATTCTGATTTGTTTCCAGGAATCTTTTGATTTCTTCTTTAATTTTCTCCCTAACTCACTGATTGTTCAATAGTTAGCTGTTTAATTTCCAGATGTTTGATCTGATTCTCTGCTTCTGTGTGTGATTAACTTCTTTTTTAAGCCTGGCATGGTCTGAAAAGATAGTCAATACCATTTCTATTTTCCTGATTTTATGGAGGTACGTCTTGTGGCCCAGCATGTGCCCTCTCTTTGAGAAGGTTCTATGTGCACTGGAGAAGAATATGTGCTCAGCTTTAGAGGACAAAAAACCCTCTGTATATTTACTAGCCCTCTCTTCCATTTCTTCCTTCAAATCCAGGATTTCCCTCCTGGATTTTAGTCTTATTGTTCTATAGAGAGGTGACAAAACAATGTTGACGTCTACACCTACTATTGTGTTTCTGCAAATGCCCTCCTTAAAGTCTATTTGCAGTTGTTTAAAATAGTTTGATGGACCCTTAGTGGGTGTGTATATGTCTAGGAGTGTAATTTCTTCCTTATATACATGTCCCTTGATTATTAAGAAATGACCTTTGCTATCCCTTCTAAACTTTTACAGCATGAAATATTTGTTGTCAGATATTATATACAAAATAATATTAAAAATTAAGCATTTTTCCCATTTGGCCCAGCCATACCACTCCTGGGAATATACCCTGGGAAGCCAAAAACATAGAGCAGAAACTCCATCCTTACTTTTATTTTCATAGCAGCACTATTCACAATAGCCAGAATATGGAAACAACCAGAGTGCCAGAGAACTAATGACTGGATAAAGAAACTTTGGTACATCTACACAATGGAATACTATGCAGCTGTTAGGAAAAATGAAGCTATGAAATTTGCCTATAAATAGATGGAGAGGATCATGTTGAGTGAAATTAATCAGAAGGAAAAGAACAGATATAGAATGACTGCATTTATTTGCATGACATAAATATATATATATATACATATTATGATATATATGATATATATACATATTATGATAACAATATCCAAGGTGAGGCAATACATGGATCAGGAGACCTTGTCAAAGGTGGATATTACCACAAACATGTGGGAGTCAGAAGTTAGGTAAGACAGAGAAGGGAACAGTGTGCTAATAATTGTCGAATGTGCTAATACCAACCTAGAACTGTGCATTGAACACAGGCAACAAGATACACATGATAACCTCTAAATGTATGTATTGCAATCCACAATGTGTAAGAGAAGGAAAAGAGAAAGAGAGAAAAGAGATAAAGAATATGCCATAGAGGCAGGCTATGAGAGGGGGTAGGGAATTGGGGACACTGGAAGTGGGAGATGGGCACTGGTGGCGGGATGATTCTGGAACACTGTATGACTGAAACCCAAACATGAATATCTTTGTAATTGTATACCTTACGGTGGTATAATAAAATATTTTTTAAGAATTAAGTCTTTTTAAAGGAGTTGTTTGTCTAAAGAAATGTTTTTCAGCCTTTGACTTTGATTCTATGTTTGTTCTGGCTATTAGAATGTGTTTATTATAGGCAGCAGAATGGAGAATTCAGTTTTTTTCATCCATTTTACCATTCTTATTTGGTGCATATAGTTGGTTGATATTGAGAGATTTTTGTTGCGGGAATTTGTGCCATCTTTCTCTAAAGATTTGATGTGTTTGTCTTTATAGCCCATTCAGTTCTTCTGTTTATTGAATCAATAAAGATCCTAAACTGTTGTTTATCCATGAAGCTGTTAATAATTTCTTCAAATCTGAAAAAGAGTTCAGTCAAGTAAAGTATTCTTGGTGAGGGCTTCTTTTCACTGTGTTTATATATATATATATATATATATATATATATATGTGTGTGTGTGTGTGTGTGTGTGTGTGTGTGTGTATGTGTGTGTACATATATATATACATACATATATATACATATATATCAGTTGGTTTTGATTTAACCATGTGATTTTTTTTTCTCAACAGGCTTTAATTTGTTATAGGGAAAAAGTTTTGGGGAATATTCAGTTGGTAATTCTTTCCATGCAGTTGAACAGCAGCTTAAGAGTGAGAAATGGCATAAATTAATAATGCACAACATGCCACAGAGATGCAGTCTGGCTACCAGGAGTGATTAATAACCACACAGTGCATTTGTGACTTGCTCTCAGTGGTAGTATGCAGAGGAGGAGGCAGAAACTCCCATTATACTTTGACAACAAGGTCTAGACTTTTGTATTTGATCAGGCATGATGCATGAGGCATATACAAAAAAATACTAAAATTATAAAACACAAAAAATACAGTGTTTTCAAAGTTTGAAAATATAAGTCAACTGCTTCTGCTCTCAGTTGGATATGATCAATTAGTATAGACCTAGTGAGACCAATGGGTCAGGGCACTCAAATTAGTCTTATCCAGTAAATCTTCTCTTTGTCATCTTCTTCAAGTTGGCACATGATATGCCTTCTTATTCTTCCCTTCATCTGCAAAGAATGAATTGAGCGCCAGCTCCATACTAGGAAATGTTAAATCACTGGGAATGTGTGGTGATCAAACACTTTTTTTTTTCTGTTCTCATGGAGCTTACAGATCTAGCTAAAGACTGAAACACCAAATTTTTTGTCTATTCAAAACACTTCATGAAAATTACCACAAACGTGAGGGAGTCAGAGGTTAGGTAAGACAGAGAAGGGAATATGTGCGAATAAATGTCGAAAGGGCTGATACCAACATAGAACTGAGCATTAAATACAGGCAAAAAAACTGCACATGATGGCTTCCAAGTGTATGTAGTGCAACCCACAATGTGTAGGAGAAGGAAGAAGAAGAGAGAAGGAGAAGGAAGGAAGAGAGAGGGGGAAAAAAAAAGAGATAAAAAACCTGCCATTTAGGCAGGCTATGGGAGGGGGAGGGAATTGGGTACATTGGTGGTGGGAAATGGGCACTGGTGGAGGGCGGGTGCGGGAACACTATGTGACCAAAAGTTCCAAACATGAACAACATTGTAATTGTATATCTCACGGTGGTATAATAAAACATTTAATTAAAAAATTAAAAAATAAAAGAAAAAAACTCCACGAACTAGATCATCTTCTAAAGCCTTCACTATTTTTAAACACTTAAAGTACAACTGTGATATTTTTATATGGACAGCATTAGTTCATTTTTAAGCATTCAGTATCATATTGTGTGCCACCCTCAAGAACATCATGCGACAATTAGAATGGGAAGGAATGGGAGTGAAGATAGATGGTTGGCAACTACACCACCTCCGCTTCGCTGATGACATCGTTCTAATAACACCAAACATTAGCCAAGCGGCACAAATGCTGGCTGACTTTGACCGAGAATGTGGAAAGAGGTCTACAGCTGAATCTAAAGAAAACCATGTTTATGAAAAATGAACTAGTTCCAGAGGCCCCATTCACTCTCAGTGGAACAAACATCTCTGAATGCAGCAGTTATGTGTACCTAGGTTGAGAAATCAACATGATGAAGGACCTAAAACATGAGCTGCGCAGGAGGAAGAGAGCGGCATGGAATGCCTTCAAAGGCATTGAAGAAATAGCTAAAAGGACAAAGAACCTCCGGCTCTGGGCACATTTCTTTGACTCCACCATTCTCCCTGCATTAACATACGCCTCAGAGACTTGGGCCCTACGAAAGTAGGATGAGAATGCTATTTGGGTCTCCCAGAGAGGAATCGAAAGAGCTATGCTTGGAATATCACCCCTCACTCAAGTGAGAGAAGGAATCGGAGTTCTGACCTCCGTCGCTATTCCAGAATCAGGGATGCTGTCTCATTTGCCAAGGCATCGAAAATCAGATGGGCTGGACATGTAATGTGATTTGGAGACAACCGCTGGACTAGAGCCGTTACCAACTGGATCCCACGGGATGTCAAAAGATCACGTGGCCCCCCACCTACAAGATGGTCAAACTTCCTTGTCAAGACCCTGAAGGAACGGTTTGAGGTTCTTCATATTCCTGAATCAACCAGATGCCATTGGGCTACATTGGCTCGTGATAGGGTCCAATGGAAATGTTACTGGCAACCACTCGAGCAAATCGATGAATAACAGGATTCAAGTGATCAAGTGATCATATTTTATTATACCACCATGAGATGAATCCAGAACCACGGCATAGCCTGGCATAGCTACCCGTGGTGTATTTTTTTAATGTTTTATTGTGCCACCGTGAGTTATCATGGCAGAGCCTGGCAATCTACCCGTGTTTTATTTGATAGGGGCGGAGCAATAGCACAGCGGGGGGGGCGTTTGCCTTGCATGCACCAATCTGGGTTCAATCCCCGGCATCCCATATGGTCACCCCAGCACCTCCAGGGGTAATTCCTTATTAAGTGGAGCAAAGAAAGCCTCTTCAACAAATGGTGCTGGGAAAACTGGGCAGCTATGTGTAAAAAAATGAACTTAGACCTCCTTCTAACCCCATGCACAAAAGTCAGATCAAAATGGATTCTAGATCTCGATATCAGACATGAATCTATAAGGTACATCGAAGAAAACATAGGAGAAACACTCTACGACCTCGAAACGAAAAGTATCTTTAAAGACGACACACCACTGACCAAGCAAATGGAAGCAATGATAAACAAATGGGATTATATAAAATTGAAAAGCTTCTGCACCTCAAAAGAAACGGTGACCAAGATACAAAGACAATCCACAGAGTGGGAAAGGATATTCACCCAATACCCATCTGACAAGGGGTTAATATCCAGGATATATCAGGCACTAGTAGCACTCCACAAGAAGAAAACAGCCAACCCCATCAAAAAATGGGGAGACGAAATGAACAGAAGCTTCCAAAAGAAGAAATTCGAATGGCCAAAAGGCATATGAAAAAGTGCTCTTCATCTTTAATCATCAGGGAGATGCAAATCAAAACAACAATGAGGTACCATCCCACCCCACAGAGACTGGCACACATCCAAAACAGCAAGAACAACCGGTGCTGGTGTGGATGTGGGGAAAAAGGGACTCTCATCCACTGTTGGTGGGAGTGCCGACTGGTCCAGCCCTTTTGGAAAACAATATGGGCATTCCTCTGAAAGCTAGATATTGAGCTCCCATTTGATCCAGCAATAGCACTCCTGGGAATATACCCGAGAGACAGAAAAACACATAGCAGAAACACTATCTGTACTTCTTTATTCATCTCTGCGCTATTCACTATAGCTAGAATCTGGAAACAACCTAAATGCCCGAGAACAGAGGACTGGCTAAAGAAACTGTGGTTCATCTACACTATGGAATACTATGCGGCTGTCAGAAAAGATGAAATTATGAAATTTACCTGCAAATGGATGGACATGGAGTCTATCATGCTGAGTGAAATTAGTCAGAAGGAAAAGGACAGATATAGAATGACTGCATTCATTAATAGGATATAAATAGATGCCAGTGTTTTACTAAATATGGGGAAATGGTAATGGCAGATTAAAACTCACCACTGAATATACACAAAGAGACTTAAGTGATAAACTCTAAATATCTGCAGGGCTAGCCACAATGTGTAAAATAAGAGGGAGAGAGATGCAGAGACAGAGAGAAAGATAGAGAGAGAAAGAGAGGAAACTGGGTTACCTGCTATTAAGGCGGCCTGGGGCGGGAGGGGGAGGGGTACATTGGTGGTGGAAATGGGGCACTGGTGGAGGGATGGGTGCTGGTATACTGTATTACCAAGAACCAATTATGAACACCTTTGTAATTGTATGTTTCACGGTGATATAATAAAAAATTTTTTAAAAATCCATGGGTCTAACATGGACTAGTGTTTGTGACCTAGGTAAAAACCTTGTCTTAAGCACAATCTATGACTTTTTTTGTTCTGATACAGATTTTGTAGTTGTTAGTTAGAGATGCAATAGTCCTATTTCTGCCTCAATATTCCATGATTTCTCATAGAAGAAAATGAATTTTGAAATGACAGAAACAACACAAATTCAGGTTATTTCTATATCTAGTTTTTATGATAGAGATAGGATGACGATTATATTTTTTACTAATAATTCTCAGATACTTCCCATTAATCAGACATTTCAATAAACACTATTCTTCAGCTCACTCAGTCTTCCCCAGCAATATCTGTGACATATATAGAGATTGCTAATTGTAACAAACTGTGACTCAAAGTGTCTCACATATAATAAGAACAGAACTAGATTTTCATATAGGCTAGGCTTTATTTTTTAAAGATTGTGTATCAAAACAGCAGGAGAGACGCTGCCACTGGTGGTGGGTTTGGAGTTAGAACACTGGAGGCCTCACACTGTTATCAATAGCTTGAGAAGCTGCAGAGCACCCTGTCAGATGGTACCCTGCCTACCAGGAGTGATCCCTGAGCACAGAGCCAGAAGTAAGCCCTGAGCAATGCTGGGTGTGACCCTCAAACAAAAAAGAAACAAGCAAATTTCAAGCTGGAGCTGTAGTACAATGGGTAGGGTGCTTGCCTTGCAACCATTAATTCCCCTGCACCCTATATACTACACCCCAAGGTGTGATTTCTGGGCACAGAGACTATAGTAGGCCCTAAGCACTGCCTGATGTGCACCTCACAGCCCCCTCAAATCCCTCCCCACATTACAAATTTTAAAGCAAGTTTTGTTTTTTTTTTTTTCCAGTCAGTATGACTCTGGATCCAGATAGTGTTTATGTAGGATTAAATCTGTCTGATAATCAGAGAAGTGTGTCTTTCTTTGGAGTGCCTTTCCCAATATTCTATAAGAAGTCTCAAATTTCCAGGAGATTTAGGCAGTTGCCCGTGTCCTGGGCCGTGAGCGCCTCACCTCAGGAGACATGACTTTGAAGTGGATGTACAACATGAAGTCGAGCGGGATGTCGGACTTTGTCTGGAAAATGTGCCAAGGGACATAAAGGAGATTGAGTTTGATGTTTGGGCCCGCAGTGTCAAGGGCTATTTAGCCCTTACTCCTTCCCTAATTCCCCTTTCTCTGAAGGATGAACCTAAGGTTGTAGAAATTATTCTAGACTGCGATGCCGGGCATATGTCCTTCCACAATGCCACCACTGGTTCCCCCCATCTACACCTTCCCAAAGGCCTCCTTCTCTCATACTCTCCGACCTTATTTCCAGATCCAGTGGTTTTTCTTCTTTGTCCCTGATTTCCTCAAACAAGTAAGAAAAGAAATGGGGGTGGCGGTGAGGGGGAGCAGAGCAATAGTACAGTGGGTAGGCGTTTGCCTTGCACGTGGCTGACCTGGGTTCAATTTCTGGCATCCCATATGGTCCCCCAAGCACCTCCAGGAGTAAATCCTGAGTAAAGAGACAGGAGTAAGTGCTGGGCATCGCCAGGTGTGACCCACAAAAAAAAAAATGGGGCACTGGTGGAGGGATGGGTGCTTGGATGTATTACCAAGAACCAATTATGAACACCTTTGCAATTGTATATCTCACGGTGGTATAATAAAAGAATTTAAAAAAAAAAGAAAAACAACAAGTAAGAAAGAAAGGAAATTCTCATTCTGATTAAACAGACATAGGAAGTAGTTTGTAAATGCAGGAGGGAACAGAACTTTTATCTAGTTTTTTACTGGCTATGCCACATACCTAGAACATTTGTAATTCATAAAAACCGCATTCAGGTAATGGATATTCTGGTTGTAACACAAAAGATAATGATTCTGAACTATAATGAAATAAAGCAAGATGCTTATATTGCATAATTTGTTCTCCATAATAATGTCTCCTCCCCTCTGGATGATTTCAACTAAGCACCATCAGAAGTGATCCCAGAGTGCTGAGCCAGGAGCTTGGAGTAAGCACTGAGCTCTGCAGAGTGACCAAAAACTCAAAAAACAAAACAAAACGAAAAAACAAATCTAAACCAAACCAACAAACCCCTGCTTGCGGCCTTGCAGGCAAGATTGTTACTTGGAGAGCTCAGGTTCGCCATCTGGTGGCTTGTTGTCAATACAGCTATTTGTCCAAACCACTCTTAATTCATGGTGACTCAAATTTTCTTTAAGCAAATATTTAATATTTATTTTTAAAACATGTTATTGTAGTATTTTAAGTAAATCACAGTGAGATACACAGTTGGCTAATTGTGTATCTCAGCCAACTGTGTATCTCATAACATTAGCCAAGCGGCACAAATGCTGGCTGACTTCGACCGAGAATGTGGAAAGATAGGTCTACAGCTGAATCTCAACAAAACAATCACTTCACTTGTATCACTTGTCTTCCCATTGTTCATCGATTTGCTTGAGCGGGCACCAGTAATATCTCCATATGTCCTGTCGCGTGCTAGCCCAAGGGCTTCTGCTCGCTACAGGAACACGAAGAGCCTCAAACCATTCGTTCAGGTCATGGGAATGAGGTCTATAATTGTTACTTGTTTTTGGCGTATCAAATATGACACGGGTAGCTTGCCAGGCTCTGCCATGTGGATGGTATACTCTCGGTGAAGCGCTCTCAGTCTGCACATTTACTGGTGAACTGCAAGGCCGCAAAGCAGCTGCATGCAATGAAGGAGAGATCGACATTTCTCTGGGTGAAGCTCTGATGAGCTGTGGAGTCTGGATTTTGAACATGGCGACCCTCATTGTGTGGGGGTTAGCTCTGCTAATTCTCTAGGAGGAACTGAGCCCGCTGCTTCCTCTTTGGAGGATGAGAAAAGCATGTGTCTACTAGTCCTACTCTTCATCTGCCACCAAAGACAGAAGCTTGCAGGGGTCTCCACTGCAAATCAGAGCCCAGCTAGTTACAACAAAACTATGTTCATGAAAAATGAACTAGTTCCAGAGGCCCCATTCACTCTCAATAGAACAAATATCTCTGAATGCAGCAGTTATGTGTACCTAGGTCAAGAAATCAACATGATGAACGACCTAAAACCTGAGCTGCGCAGGAGGAAGAGAGCAGCATGGAATGCCTTCAAAGGCATCGAAGAAATAGCTAAAAGGACAAAGAACCTCTGGCTCTGGGCGCATCTCTTCAACTCCACCATTCTCCCTGCATTAACATACGCCTCAGAGACTTGGGCCCTACAAAAGCAGGATGAGAACACTATTTGGGTCTTCCAAAGAGGAATCGAAAGAGCTATGCTTGGAATATCACAATCACTCAAATGAGAGAAGGAATTCGGAGTTCCGACCTCCATCGATGATCCTGAGTCAGGACACTGTCTCGTTTGCCAAGTCATCAAAAGTCAGATGGGTTGGGTATGTAATGTGATTTGGAGATGACCACTGGACTAGAGCCATTAACGATTGGATACCACGGGACATCAAAAGATCACGTGGCCACCCACCTACAAGATGGTCAGACTTCTTCATCAAGACCCTGAATGAACAGTTTGAGGCTCTTTGTATTCCTGAAGTAAGCAGAAGCCATCAGACTACACTGGCACGTGATAGGATCAAATGGAAATGTTTCGCACCTGCTCGAGCAAATCAATGAATAACGGGATGCAAGTGATCAGTGATCAAGTGAGATACACAGTAACAAAGTTGTTCTTGATGGGTATCACTCATACAATGTTCCAACACCCATCCTTTTTATGAGGGGTGCATTTCCCACCACCAATGTACCCAGTTTCCCTCCCAGCTGGTCCCTACCTGCCTATATGGCAGCATTTTTTATTCTCTCTCTGCCTCTCTCTGTCTCTATCTCTTTCTCTCTCTCTGCCTCTCTCTCTCTCTCTCTCTCTCTCTGTCCCCCCCCACACACCTTTGGGCCTTATGGTAAGCAATACAGATATTAAAAGGTTATCAGATATATTCCTTTACCTAAGTTTAACACACAGTTCCTTTCTAAAAAAGATCATTTCCAACTATTATTGTGATATTGGTCCCTTATGTATCTTAACTGTTCTCTGTACTCCACTCTTGTGACAAACGTCCAATTATTGACCAGTCCTTCTGGTCTCTGGTATCTGTTTTTCCTAGCTTTGGGTGTTAGTCTCATACTATATACATATATATGTGTGTGTCATATATATATATATATATATATATATATATATATATATATATATGTACATATCCTCTTTAAGTCCTGTTCACAACTGTGCCTCAGAAAATCAAGTACCTCAAAATCAGCTTAACTAAAGAGGTAAAAGACCTACACAAAGACACCTACAAAACACCTCTTCAAGAAATAAAAGAGGACACAAGGAAATAAGACATATCCCCTACTCAGGAAAGATGGAAAGGATTCACTTGTATCACTTCACTTCTATCACTTGTCTTCCCACTGTTCAACGATTTGCTCGAGCAGCACCAATAGCATCTCCATATGTCCTGTCACATGCTAGTGTAGCCCAAGGCATCTGCTCTCTCCAGAAACACAAAGAGCCTCAATCCATTCCTTCAGGTCATGCAAATGAGATCTATAATTGTTACTGGTCTTTGGCATATCAAATATGACACGGGTAGCTTGCCAAGCTCTGCCAGTGGCCGGCAGGGCCCAGCGAGTGGACTGGAACTCTGCCGCTGATAGTGAAGAGGAGCAGAGCGGAAAGGATTAACATCACCAAATTGCAATACTCCCCAAAGCAATGTACAGATTTGGTGTAGCTCCTATTAGGATATCCATAGCATTTTTCAAAGAAAAGCTCCCGAAATTCATATGGAACAATAAACTCCCATGAATAGCTAAAGCAATCCTTGGGAAAAAGAAGATGGGAGACATCACCAACTTCAAACTGTACTACAAAGTGGTAGTAATTAAAACAGCATGGTATTGGAATAAAGACAGGTCCTCAGATCAATGGAATTGAGTTGAAATCCCGACACAGTCCCTCAAATATATGATGATTTGATCTTTGATAAAAGAGCAAGAAATATGAAGTGGAGCAAAGAAAGCCTCTTCAACAAATGGTACTGGGAAAACTGGACATCTACGTACAAAAAATATTGAACTCAGATCTCTTTCTATGCCACACACAAAAGTCAAATCAAAATATCAATATCAGACCTGAATCCATCGGATAATAGAGGAAAACACAGGCAGAATTATGCATGACACTGAATCTAAAGGCATCATTAAGGTTGAAACATCACTGACCAAGCAAGCGGAAGCAAAGATAAACAAATGGAGCTACATTAAACTAAGAAGCTTCTGCACATCAAAGGAAACTATAACCAAGATACAAAGAAAGCTCACAGAAGGGGAAAAATTATTTACCCAGTGCCCCATCTATTAAGGGATTTATATCAAAGATACATAAGATTATTTACCCAACACCCCATCTAAAAGAGGGTGAATATCACGAAATATATAAGGCACTGGTAGAAGTTAACAAAAAAAAAGCAATCCAACCCTATGCCTTGCATGCTGTCAGTCCTAGAGTTTCTTGTTTGTGCTTTTACTTTTCAAGGGCCACACCCTAATGGGGCTTGGGGAACCATATGGGGTGCTGGAGGATCGAACCTAGGTGGACCGTGTGCAAGGAAAGTGCTCTACTATCACCCTGGACTCCAACCTAGTTTTGATCTCCCTGACTCCATATAGTCTCCTGAGCCCACCAGGAGTGATGACTGAGTGTAGAGCCATGAATAAGTCCTGAGCACTGCTGAGTCTAGCCCAAAAACAAAATAAACAAATAAAAAGATTGACAAATCCTTAGCTAGACTTGAAGGAAACATGAATAGATAAACTGAATCCAGAGTAGAAAGGGAAAGAATTACAACATGTGTCAGAAATAGGAGAGACCGTAAGAGATTACTCTGAACCAGTTTATGCCACTAAGCTGGAGAACCTAGAGAGATGAACGCATTTTCAGAATCTGAAAACTTTTTGAGACTGATTCAGAAGGAAGAAGAAAATATGAAAATAATAAAATCATGAGTAAATGAGTAAATACATTAAAACAATAATTTAAAAATCCATTAAACAAAAGACCAGGAGCAGAGGTTTCATCAGTTTGTTCTACTAATACTTTAAAGAGTTATTGCCAGTACACCTCAGACTATTCTGGAGTACCCAGAAGGAACCAGAATCTTCTTTAACAACCAGGAAGCCATTATACTAATAACAAAAACATGCAAAATATTTTTAATAAATAGATCATTTGTGCTTATATCTCCAGTGAGAGCATTGATTCAAATATCCTCAACAAACTTCAGCATACTGAATGCTACAGTATATCTGAAGGATTATATCCTGATCCAAGTGAGTTCAAGACTTGAATTTAGACCAAAATTATATTATAGAAAACTCATGCTTAAATGTTTAGATTTAAGAACTCACAGTTGTCAGTGATTTAGTTTCACTGGCAATGACAACAAAAATGTAAATAAATTAATGGAACTAAATAAAACTAGAACGTTTTTGGTTGAATAAAAAACCAACTAAAATTAAAATGATTTATAATTTTCTCCCTAGGGATTAGGAGAAAATATTTACCTACACATCAGATAAAGGACTAATATCAAATATATATAAAGAACTCACAAAGCTCAACAAAAGCAACAAAAAGCATCCTATCAAAAAATGGGGAAAGATTAATAGACATGTCCCTCAAGCGAACACATGGTCAGCCCGCACACTTAGAAAAAAGTGTTCATTGTCACCTTTTATCAAGACCTTTAATCATAATGCAAATCAAAACAATGCAACAATAGCATCTCCCACCAGTAAAAAGTGTCACATATCAAAATAGACTGGGATGGGGGTAACTGGTGGGCTTTGGTGACAGAGAAACCCACCTTCACTGTTGGTGAGAATGTCCTCTGGCTCAGGCATTATGGAAATGATGTAGGTGGGCCCCAGGGGTAGCTTATGTGAGCACGGAAGGGGAGAGAGATGGTCGCTTTCTCCCCCAGCAGCCTCTGCCACCCGGGACCCGCTGGGCAGGCTTAGGACTGATAAAGTCTGCGATGAGCCCCTGCACGGCGTGGGCCTGAGCCCCACCAGCCCCACGAGGTGGCTGTCAAGCCACAGCTGATGCCCGCTTGGTCTCTAGACACGGGAGTTGATCCCCACCACCCGAGGTTTCTCGGGAGCCACGGACTCAGGCTGGAGAGAGGAATTGCTCTTTGCAGGAAAGAAAAGTCAGTCCTAGGCCTTACCCCAAGGTTTCCTCAGAGTTCTTGTCTTCCTCACAGAAAAATAATTTTCAGGAGTTGACGAGCCTTGAAGTAAAACAGATTTTTATTATGGAGGTTTTAGGACGGGCAGGAGAGAAAGTAAGAGTAACACACTCAAGGGAGAACTAGCGCTGCTCCAAAGGCAGAGAGCCCCAACTGATTTCCAAAGAGGGTTTTTATCCTCTTGGGCTGGAATTTTCTGCTGGGCCATTGAAGGTTGGTGGAGGATTAAGGGCTGGGCAGAAGAAGGTGGATCCAGATTCCTCAGACTATTGTTGGTTAATGGGTCTTATCAAGTCTTCATTCCTGGTTCCAAAAGGTGAGAGCTTAATGGCCACTG
Organism: Cryptotis parvus; assembly: GCA_021461705.1. Lineage (NCBI taxonomy): Eukaryota > Metazoa > Chordata > Mammalia > Eulipotyphla > Soricidae > Cryptotis > Cryptotis parvus. Next base: position 216,953 of record JAJIBD010000537.1, read on the forward strand.
TTCACTGCCATGCAGTTCCTCCTCTACTTCACCCCCACACACACACACACACCCATCCACCTGCCTACATCAGAAACACCGTGAAGACATTTTTCAAAATTAAGAATAAAGGCCTAAGTGAGAGTGTGCAGGGGTTAAGGCTCGTGCCTTGTATGTGGTTGATGCCAATTCAATCTCTGGCACTATGTATGGTTCCCCTGAGCACCAGCAAACTAGTCTTCAATTACTGCTGAGTGTACCACAGACTTACCCACAGACTTATCTGAGTCAAATGCTCCACAGCTGACCCACACAGCCTTTCCTCCACAGCATGGAGTAGGGGCTCCCAGCTGACAACACTCCCGCGGGACTACTAGTGGTTCCTGCTCTATCCTGAGCACTGACTCTGCTGTTCCTAAGTGCTGAGTCCTGCAGAGGGACAGTGAAGAGGAAGGAGACAGAGACGGAGAGGAGGGGTCTGGTGTGGACCTAAAACTGGTGCCCCTGAGCCCGGCTGCTCTCACTCCTGGTTCCCCACATCCTCCTGGGCTGTTTCAAACAATAAGAGACCTAGAAGAGCAAAGACGAACTGGACCAGGAAGGCTCGTGGATTCCACTGGGACTTTATGGCAAAAGTGGAAAAATCTGACATCAGAGTCTGTGGGCTGATGTGTGGATTCCTGCTTAGACTCTGCCCTGAGGACACATAACAGTTTCCTGGTTATGACTTGCCCTCCTGATAGTTCAAGAGGATTTTATCCTGCCCCTCCCCTAACTTTCAGGCAAGTTCAGTACAAAACACACTGGTGACTGCTCTCATTTCCTGCCCCAATCCTACAGGGCTCCGCCTCCTCATGTGGTTTCACTTCTGGGTTTTATCTAGAGGGAGTGAACTTCCTTGTCTGGCTTCTGTGAATTGCAGCTACCTAGGCGATAAGAGAGAACAAGCTTGTGCTACCCTCTGTGTGGAGAAGGTACTGAGGGTCCGGGCTGTGGTTGGTTCCGGGAGGCTAAGTGCTCTGTGTGTGCCTGAGATCTGAGAGAAGATATTGGCCATGGTCCAGACTGTTTTCTGGTTCTCTTCCGCGTTTGCTTTCATTTTCAGGAGACCTAGTCTCCTCTCAGCAGGTTCGGGATATGAGGGGAGTGAAGGCCCCACAGCTACCCTGGGGCCTCAGAGGAGAGGAGGGGCTTCCCTCAGACCATAGCTCCCCAGGAAGGAAGTAACTGGCCTTTGAACTTGTGGTAACAAGTTCCTACAAGAGATTCTCCCATTTCCTAGAGTCCTGGTGATTAGGGAGGAATTGCCTCTCTATAATTTCAGTTGAATCCTGCTTTTTCTAATCTCAGTACTGTCTGTTCAAGGGAACGTTTGTTCCCTTGCTTTCCTCCTCCCTATGCTCCCGGTACCCCCAAACTCTCCTCAGGGAATTGGGGCACACACCCAGCAACAAAAGCAGCTGCAGCAATGCTGTGCTCCTGACCCGAGTCCCCTGTCCCTGGCTGTGACAACTCCCTGGTTGACTCTAGGAAACCAGTAGCCAGTGTCCCACAGACCAAGCCTTCCCCATCGCTTCACACCTTAGTTCATCCTGGAGCTGCCAACATTCTGGCTTCCAGTCACCCGACCCTCTCACACTCCAGCTGGAGAAGCCATAGTCACCTCCTGAATTCAGGAGCTCTGCTTGCAGGACCACCCCCTTCTCCCTGCAGCTGGTTGACTGGTTCACCCTGGAGGGAGCTCCACGTACACTCTAGTTTCCTGTGGTGTGGGGGCTTTCAGAGTGGGATTCTGTAGGAGACTGGAGATGAAAGAGCCAGGACTCTCAGATGTGATTTCACTCAAGGAGTCCTTCATACATCACTGATTATGTAATTGCCTCTTATGTTAAAAAAAAAAGTCTGCATACTAATGATTCCTGGTGTCTATAGAATGGGAGCGTTACACCTACCTTCACTGATTTCTGACCTTTGGCTACAATTTGTGTGAAGATGTTTAATTACTTCTCTCTGTCTCTTAACCTCTTTTCCTTTTTCTTTGGTTTCTTTTTCCTTTTAGCATTGATCTCAGAGTAACTTTCTATTTATTTTAGATAATAGAATGAATACCTAGATGGTTTATTTTTAGCCAATGTCAAACTAAAAGTTTGCCAAAGAATATTGAGTAGTTCCATATTGGAATTTTTATACCAAATTCCATATCGGTTGTCCCTTTTGCATTCCCATCAACAGTGCACATTGGTTTCTTCTCTCTACATCTGGACCCATGCTTGTTGTTTTTTTTCTTTTCTTGTATTTCTTGTGGTTTTGGGGTTACTCCTAGCACTGTGCCCAGGGAACCATATGGTTTGACAGAGATAGATCCATCCTAGGTTGGCTGCATGCAAGGCAAATGCCCAACCCACTATACAGTCGTTCTGACTCCCAAACTTATTGTTTCAGATAATAACCATTCTTACGAAAGTGAGGCCATAATTCATTACTTGATTTGCATTACCCTAGCTATGAGAGATAATGAACATCTTCTCATGTGCCTGTTGATTCTCTTAACCCTTGATCAAAAACTTTCAGCAATGAAGGAGTAGTCACCTGGTGCTAGCATGCCATTGTTGTTCAATGAAACATTACATAGTAGATGAATTTATTTTTTATTTTCTTTTTTATTAGCATCAATTAAAGTGACCACACATGATAGTAACCACTGTCTTCCACAACACGGCAATGTTACATCCTCCCAGTTCTAATGCATCTCATTTCTCAGAGAGAATATAGCAAGACTGTGGAGGTCCAGGTGAGATATTTCCAAGACTCCGGAAAATTCCAGCTGCTTCATCTGTGCCTCTAGATCCACTATTGAAGCATTTCAGGATAAGTTATGACCTCAGGCATGTCTGCCAAGAAGATGAGGGAGGAGGCCACCTGCTCCATCTGCCGGAAGCTGATGACTGAGCCTGTGAGCATCAGTTGTGGACACAGCTTCTGCTGCAGGTGCATAGTAGACAAACTTGAAAAACAACATTTGAGACTTTTATGGCTCTACACTGATCCGCAATGTCCCCTGTGTCAGACATCATTTAAAAGGGAGAGCCTCCGGCCCAACAAGCATCTGCAAAACTTCATTGAAATCATCAAGGAGATGGAGCGTGAGAAGTTGTGTGAGGAACACAGAGAGCCCCTCCACCTATTCTGTGAAGACGATGAACAGCTCATCTGCTGGCGCTGTGAGCGGACACCACAGCACAAAGGACACACCACAGCTCCTGTTGAAGAAGTGTGTCAAAACTACAAGGTGAGTGGGTGAGGTCATAGGGCTTCACATGCACAGCCCATGTGCTACTTAAACCTCTTTTGTGTGTCTGTGTCTGTGTGTGTTTTAAAGCTTTTTGGCCACACCCTAAAGGACTCAGGCTTTACTTCTGGCTCTTTGCTCAGGGATCACTTTTGGCAAGGTAAGGGGGACTCTATGGGGCGGCAGGAATAGCCCTGATCAGCATCAGCCTCATGTAAGTCCTTACCATCTGTACTATCTCTTTGGCCCCAACTGAAACTTATTTGATTTCATTTAATTAATTAATTTTGTTTATTTAAATTTGGTGTGAGCATACCCAGCAGTACGCAGGGCTAATTTCTGACTGTGTGTTCAGGAATCACTCTTTGCTAGATTCAGGGACCAGATGGTGCTGGGATCAAACCAGGCTTGGCTGTATGCAAAGCAAATGCCTTTATCCCTGTTCTCTCTCCAGCCCTGTTTTATTAATTTGTTAATTTTTTTTATTGAAGTACTGTGAGGAATCAAGTGGTGTGGGTCCACCCAGGGATGCCAGCTACGATGAAGGTTGGGGTACACAGCGTGTCAGGCAGTCCCTTGGCCAGACAGAGTCTGGTGGCGAGCACCACCTCCCAGTGGAAGAACGAGGAGATGGAGAGATGGGCCCATGACTGATGGCCAAGGCCAATTAATTTAGAACCAGCAACCTTATTATAAGAAATCTGTGGGGATTCCAAGTATGGGACTGCACAGAGGCTGATAGATCATTTACAGAGATAAAGTGTTAATGCTTTTGGGTGATTGACTCAAGGAGACTGTCCAGATTCCATTCTGAGAAATCCATCCAGGGAGTCATTCCATCTAGACTGCTTTTCTCTTTCTGCTAATGCATATCAAACAATCAAGTTGACTTCTCACTAATATTTGCAGTTGTTTAGATAAACACAGTAAAAAATATAAATTCCAAAACTTTAGTTCTCTGGGCTCTAGGCCACAGGCTTTTATGTGGCTGGGCTTTTATCGTAAATCCCAAACTAAATCCTCAGACCGCTTTAGCTTCTCCTGCCCTATGGGATCCTGTCTATTAGATAATTACAGCCTGTACCAAGGCCTTGCTTTTATGATTTCCAGACTGTCCCATATTGAAGCCAGGCTCTACTGCTTGCCCCAGGTTCATCTAGAGATCCTCTGTGGGACCCCACCTCTTGGAGTGTGGGAACTATGGCAACTGAAGCTTGAGTCAAGTACTTATGACAACGGACACCCAGGAGCAGATAACTTACAGTCAATTAACTCCCAAATATTAGGAGCATAAGCATTAATTTTCTGTGTTTAAGCAAAGAGCATTGTTGTATAGTAAAATATGCAATGGTTTCATAGGGAAGAGAAAAGCAAATAATTCACTAGAAATGCAGCACCCAGAGCCCCCAGGTTTAACTTCATAAGTAACCAAGCCTGACTTGGGGAGTGTAGCAAACAGAATGAGAAGTAAAGCACAGAGGAAAGGTTAAAGATAAACCAGCGGGATTAGGATTGCTCATAAGAGCTCTGTAAACTTTTGTAGGTGAAGGAAAAGGGGTGATTCAATGATGAAGTTCAAAACACTTAGGGTTAATATCCAGCAATAACTGATTTTTTTTATATATTTTGGAAGTGTTTTTCTCACTCTTCAAAAACTACTTATTGGGGATTTAGCAGCAGAGCGGTAGAACATTTAGGGTTAATATCCAACAGTAATTTTCATTTATGTTTTGGAAGTGCTTTTCTCACTCTTTTGAAAGCCAGTTATTGGGGTGTAGCGGGTGCTCATACCCGATCTTGGATCTCTAAATAGTTGGTACTCGGTGAAGATTCCTTCCATTGTATGCTGTGCCTGGCACGGCCTGGTCCAGGAAGGAAGTGACAGTGAGGCTCCCACCCTCACCCACCCCTCAACCCCTTACCCCCACCACCCCCGTGGTTAATCGCCTGGGACTGGAGCGCCTCCTTAACCTCAACTCCCCTCCGCAGCAGTATTGAGTTGGACCCAAAACGTCCCTTTCGGACTCATCAAAATTCGGTCATCACGTGTAGTGCGGAGAGCCGGAGAACTGTGAGGCCTCTGCTAACTGTGGATCATGTTTCTGTCTTCCCAACGCGACCCACTCCTAGCTGCTGTTCACTGCAACAGGCTGGTCTATTTTAATGGCTCTCTAGGGAACCAGGACATCCACGGGACACTCACTCACTCGCTGACTCGCTCAGAAAGTGTTTCGCCTTATCTGCTGCTCAGAGCACCGAAAGCTGCAGTTTCTGCCACAGTTCCCACACTTGCTTCTGCATCATCGCCATCTTTCCGCCCTCTCTTGGCAAGTTTCTTTTATCTTTTCCATTCAGATTTTCAGCTTTACTGATTTTATTTTAGAAGTGCTGAGGAGTTGCTCCTGGCTCTGTGCTCAAGGATCACTCCTGGTGATGCTCCGAGGATGATCTCGGTGCTAAGGATAGTAGAACCTGATTGGCTGCACGCAGGAAAGCACCTTAAGCCCTGTTCTCTCTCCAGTTCTCAATTTCTCAGCTTTGTAGCTGAGTGATATATAGTTAGCCTGAAACTGAGCTTATGATCTTCAGTATGACTTTATCATATCAGCTTTCTGAAAATCAAAATATAATACTCACCATGTCAGGTTCCGACTACATCCTGATCGTCCCTAAAATTGTCTTTCCACACTTGCTATGATGTGTAGAATCCAGCACACAGAAACCCACATCTCGTTTTTATTGTGTATAAATCTGAGAAACCATAAAGCACACATCCATGTCACAGCATTAAAACACATATAGAGTCACAAAACATTTGGTTCTATAAGCAAACCAGTAAAATACCTACAATCCCTTTGTTTGGATGGTAGTGAGTAACCCCAAGGGATGAAGAAATGGCAGTGGGCCCAGACACATGATTGACATGTGGCGCACAGGTAAGGGAGCTTGGCTAACACCATGTCCAGACCCAGGTACATGGGAAAGGAAAGGCAGGTGATTGCACAGCAGTGGAATTTGGGTCTTGGTATTTGTATATTATCTCAGAGGGAAAAATCATAACTCAAAGGGTTGACTGTGAGGGATTTTCATTTGTGAATAAAGATAGCAGGAATATGAGAAAACCATTCTGATAAAATAAAAGATATCAAGTTGTACAATTCAGATTATTCTATATGAAGTGGGAAAGGAATAATTTAATCAAGAAACAGGTGATTTCAAAGGATTTTAAATGAATGGCTAGAAAATATGACGCTGAGTAGAGGTCTGGAAATAACCCCTAGGTTCCTGCCTCAGAGACCTGTAAGAAGGCTTCTTTTGTTGGAGGGGAAGAAGGGTTGGGGTTGCCTCATTTCTTGACTGTCCTAACCAGACTTGAGGGAAATATTGCCCCCATGGACAAGTGACTTACTCCTTCCTAAGGCTTGTTTTCTATAGTACAAAATATGTGTATAATCTTACCAACTTCTCAAGATTCCAAGGAAATCAGATGTGTTACATCACGGACAGCTTCCTCATGCTTCCTCTCAGCCTGGAAGGGCCCATGGTACTCAGGGTGATTCTGTCACAGAGGCTGGAATTCCCATTAGGTGTCTGAAGAGTGGTGAGACTGCAAAAAAATTGCTAACACAGTTTTTCCCTATAGGAAAAGCTTCAGAAAGTTGTGACAAAATTGAAGGACAAAGACGACCTGTGTAAGAGTTTCACACTGTTCACAAGAGAGCAAATAATTGAGTGGAAGGTAAGAGTTTCAGTTTTATGGGGCCTGAGCACTAGCACAGTGGGTAGGGCATTTGCCTTGCACACAGCCAACCTGGATTCGATCCCCAGCATCCCAGAAAGTCCCCGGCACCACCAGGAGTAATTCCTGAGTGCAGAGCCAGGAGTAACCCCTGAGCATTGCTGGAAGTGACCCCAAAAAGCAAAATAAATTAATTGATTAATTTAATTAAGTTTATTGTGCTCACACTATTCTCCATCTTAGGACTTAGGCTCCAGGATGATTGGATAAAAGAATTATGATGGTTTTTAATGTCAATAAAATGGCCTCAATTAGTTAGAAACAAAGTAGGAAGTGTTATTCGCTTTGACTACATCTGGAGAACTTATTTCCAAATACTTCAGCCTTTCACTAGTAATTGGTTAGGATTCCTAATCCCTCAGGGGGAAGAACTGGGATTTCTCCTAACTCGTAATGATTCTTGACTCTGTTTCAAATTCTAAACACCTCAAAGTATCTTCCCGTTTAGAAGCTTCAGCTGTATCACTTTGGTACATTTGCCACAGAGTAGGGCCTGACTCTCAAGTTATTAACTACAGAAGTCAACTTTTGTGAGAATCAAGACACAGGATCACCCCAGGTAGAATTTCTATGACTTGAGCTTATGAAGTCAACGAGGAGGATCAGAATGGCTTCAAGAACATGTAGAGCCTCTGTTTCCATGACTCCCATGAATGGTGATGCATTCCTTTATGGCCTTATGGATAAACTCCAAGCATCTGCATTTTTTATCCCGTGGGCAATGAGCTTTGAGAGGTGTCTTCCAACCTCTGTCCTTATTCTTTGAAGATTTTAATCTCTCAAAGGGGAGTTTTTCTCATTCTTGGTCTGGGTCAGGGAGGGCTTTGATTTTAAAAATCACACAGGGAAACCTCCATCAATACAAAAGTTAAAACTGCCCCTTATCCTACTTCAAGAAAAACCAATTATTGTTTTACTATAATTTCATAGACATTGGAACATTGGATGATTTGAGAAAGCTAAAATGGAAAATATAATTCTGTTCTTCCCAACTGATTGATTTCTGTCAATTAACTCTCTGAGAACAATGAAATGCACCCAGAGTTGGTGGATAACTATTATGACCCAGACTTCTTCCTGCTGATAATCATGAGACCACCCACATCATGGTGGTCTCAAATTTTAGTCCAACTATGGTAATTACAAGTTTTTGGTTCAATAACTTGCTTTCATACAAAGAGAGATAGTCTTATATCCAATTAAAATAAACATTTAGGGACTGGAGCCATAGGACATTGGGTAAGGCTCTTTTGTTGTACACGGCCGACCTGGGTTCAATCCCTGGAATCATATATGGTCCTCTGAGTAATTTCTAAGTGCAGAACCAGGATAACCTCTGAGCATCAACAGGTATGGTCTTAAATAAACAAAAAGAAGACCCATATTTATCTTTATAAGTGATAATGCTTTTATCTTGGCCAAGGTCAGTCTGGACTCATCTAACACTCCTGCCAGTCTTTTGTCCTGAATCTTGACTAAAGAAGGAATTCAAGCGAGTGACTTTATCCAGTTGTGATAAGGTCTTCTACTGCTCAGTGTCTATCTTCCTGGAATGACCCTGTTGCAGTGAAATTGGCACATTCTTTAGGCTCAAATAGCTGATGGGAATGGAGGCCAGAGTGATAGTGCAGTGGATAGGGCATTTGCTTTGCATATGGCCAACCCAGGTTCAGCCCCATATAATGCCTCAAGCTTGCCGGGAGTGATCCCTGAGCTCAGAGCCAGGAGTAAACTTGAGTACCTCCAGGAGTGCCTCCCCAAAACACATAAACAAGCAAACAGCTGATAGGGGAAATTGTACACACTTGCTGAGGAAACTTTCATGAGTTTGCATGCATGTATGTGTGTAAATAAGCATAACATAAAATTTCCAATTTTAAGTCATTTCAGTGGACCACTCAGTGGCATTCAGTATTTTCACATTGCTCTACAACCATCATCACTATCCATCTGCAATATTCTCATAGTCCCAAAGTGCAACTTTATTCCAATTACACGATAATTCATCACTTCTTCCTCCCAATTTCTGATCTATGTTTTTCTGTTTTCTGTCTATGAATATGAAAGTGGGATCATGTAGAGACATCACATGTCCGTCTTTCAGTTCTGACCTTACCTAGCAAAATGTCCTAATCTTCTTCCATGATACAGCAGATATCAAGCTTTCCTTCCTTATTACTGTAAATCTACTTCCATGGTTTCTGTGTACCTATTTATCAATCAATGAACAATTAGCTGTGTTTACTTTTTTTGAGTCCATTCCTTCCTTGTAGGAGATGGTAGAACTTAGGAGACAAAAAATCCAGTCTGATTTTAAGACACTCCATAACTTCCTGCATGAAGAAGAAGAGTTTTATCTATTGAGTCTGGAAAAAGAAAAAGAGGAGACTCTGTATTTATTGCAATTAAAACAAGAGGAAATGGAAAAGCAGAGACAAGAACTCAAGAACCACATCCAAGAACTAGAGAGGAAATGCCAGGACTCAGCACAGAACCTGCTGCAGGTGAGACTCTGTGCTTGGAGAAAAGGAAGGAGATTCTATTCCTGCATTATTGAAAGGAGAATGGCGAGGAACATGGGAAGATTGGCAAGGCCGGCTTCTCCCTGCACAGGAGTGTGGGGAATTTAAAGTGATGCTTCTTTTACGTTGTTATTTGCATTTATTTTTTTTAAGACCATCCAGTAGTGCTCAGGGTCATGCTAAATAAGCACCTTAACACCTTCCCTACCTCTCCTGATTATTTCAGGAACATATCTGCAATGTAAGGTTGCTTCCACAAGGTGTAAAATATTTGCAAATGAATTTAAAATTATATCCCTGTCTGTGTGGGTAACTTGGACATATGGAATCTTGGAATACATTTTGCCACCACTTGGCTCTGTTTTGTGACACAGAAATCTGTTTGTCAAACTATCCAGATGCCTGGCTGTGGGACTAACTGCCTAATAACATTCCTATGCTTTTACTATAAAGTTCTTATTCCAGTAGTTATATGGGAAACTGTTTCAGCAGCACAAAGAATCCATTAAATAAATGCCCATTAAAATAAATGCCTACTGGGGCCGGAGCTATAGCCCAGTGGGTAGGGCGTTTGCCTTGCACACGGTCAACCTGTGCCGGCCTGGGTTTGATCCCGGCATCCCATATGGTCCCCTGAGCACCGCCAGGAGTCATTCCTGAGTGCAGAGCCAGGAGTAACCCCTGAGCGTCACGGGTGTGACCCCCCAAAAAAAGCAAAAAAAAAAAAATGCCTATTAAAATAAATGTGCAGAGTTATTTATTTCTGTTCCCGTTATGGAATGGGGGTTACTCTGTCAGTTTTGATGGTAGTATGGCTGTCCCAGCACCCTGTGGTGCCTGCCGTCCCACATAGTAGCTCTGTCTCGGACCTGCATGGAGTCAACACTGAGGACTTTGTGATACATGATCTTTAATATATCTCCCCTGGTGGAAATCTAGAGGAAAATGTATTCCAAGATTCCATATGTCCAAGTTACTAGCATTACTGGGTGGTCTTAAAAACAAACGTAAATAACAAAGTAAAAGAAGCATCACTTTAAATTCCCCACACTCCTGTGCAGGGAGCAGCACTGAAAGCCAGAGGTGCCCTGGGCATGCTCCTGCCCCTTGTCCCCAAGATACTTTCAGAAGCTGGCGTAGTTGGAGACACAGGATTCAACAAGAAGCTGTACAGAGTTTAGTTCAACTTTAGAGGCTGATAAATATGTTGCCATACGATATCATAAGAGAAGGGTGAGAATCGCCCAATTTGGAACTCATAATATCTACAGATAGGCACAATCTTTTGGCTTCCTTAGAAAGAATGTTGATAGAGAACAGCCCCACCTGCCATGACCCATGGAATCAGATGTTTGAACACTCACCTCTGGTCTTTGTTTCTCTACAGGATATAAAAGATACCTTGAGCAGGTGAGTGCCCGTAGATATAGCGTGGGCAGGAGAGTGGTCTATGCATAGAGATAAGAATGGAAGGAACCATTAAATAAATCTCTGGCTTCTGCTTATTCTAGAAGTTCCAATGTCGAAGTGGAAACACCAAAGATCATCTATTTGGAACTGGATACTGACTGCAATGTCTCTGAGCTTTACTTTGATGTGACAAAGATGCTAAGACGCTATCAAAGTGAGTAGATTTAAGAATTCCTACATTGTGAGTTTGTAGGGAAATGTTTAACTATCTGTCCCAGGTCAGGCTCACAGTCAGAGGTTGTTTGTTCTCAATGGATTTTTCACATTCTTCCTGACAGTATCTTACTGGCATATCTGTCACCTCTGGCTATTCATCTCCTCTATTTCCCCGTGCAAAATGCAAACATAAACAGTCCCCACATTACTGGTTTGTCATTAATATTTTTTGGAGGGCCGCATCTGACGGTCCTCAGGCTTACTCCTGGCTCTGCGCTCTAGGGCTCCACACCTGGTAGGCTTGGGGGACCACATGGGTCAGCCACGTGCAAGGCAAGTGCCCTACCTGCTGAGTATTTATTATAGCTCTGATCCATGTCATGAAAATTAAATGAGTTATTCACCCTGTCTCGTGTTTAGAACACTGTCTAGGATATAATGTTTATTAGTATCTCCAGGACCCATGTTTCTAGTTTCTTCAAATACAAGGTTAGATTATGTAACCCTTTTATGTCTCCTGGTGTAGTCCTGTACACTTATGAATTTTCCTTTTATTACTGCTTTTACTGTGCCCCATATGTTCCCAGAGCTCATGCCTTCTGTTCTTCATTCTCATCTGTTTCCAGGTATCTTTTTATATCTCCTTTGCCATGATGGTTGTTCAGCTTTCAAATATTTTTTTTCTAGGCAACTATTACTAGATTACAGTAGATGGAGTTGCCAAACTCTTTTGTCTTCAGGATTCCAGGTGATACCCAAGGCTCCTGCATGCCAGGAAACTGTTCCTGTCCTTGGGTCATCTTCCGGTCCTTCCCAGCTTTCATTCATTCATTCATTCATTTTTTAAATTTAATTTCTACTTTCATAGCATTGTGATCTAAAAGAAACTTGATGTGACTTCTATATTAATAAGTGTGTAACCTGTTTTATGCCCCAGCCTATGGTCTATATGAAGAATGTTCCATCTGCATGGAAAAGAATGTGTATTGAGTGTGTCTGGAAGGTGGGGAATCTTGAATATGTGTATTAAATTCAACTCTTTCAACTCTTCATTAAAGTTTTCTGCCTGGTTGATGTAGCCAGTGGTGAGAATGGGAGTATTAAGGTCTCTTACTAACATTGTGTAGATGAGCCTATTAGTAATTGTTTTAGTTACGCCTTCATTTTGGTGCGTATATGTTGATAAGAGTTAAGCTCTCTTTTTGTATTGATTGCTTGGTCAATATATAATGTCCACCCCATTTTCTACTTGGTTTTAATTCTATTTTGTCTGAGAAAAATATGGCCATCCCAGCTTTTTCAAGGCTATGATTTGCCTGTGTGACTCTTTTCCAGCCTTTTACTACAAGCTTGTGTTCAATCATGAAAATCCAAGTGTGATTCTTAGAAGCTACAGAAGGTTGAATTTTGCTTAATGCAGCCATTCTGTACCTTTTGATTAGGGAAGCCAGTCCATTAAACTTAAGGAAATTATTGGCATAAAAGAATTTATCCCCGGAGGGACTGGAACAATAGCACAGCAGATAGAGTGTTTGCCTTGCACACGGCCAGCCGACCTGGGGTTTGATCCCCAGCATCCCATATGGTCCCCCTAGCACCGCCAGGAGTAATTTCTGAGTACAGAGCCAGGAGTAACCCCTGAACATGACCGGGTGCGACCCAAAAAGAAAAAAAGAATGTATCCCCTGGGGCCGGAGCGATAGCACAGTGGGTAGGGCATTTGCCTTGCACGCTGCCCACCAGGGTTTGATCCCGGTATCCCATATCGTCCTCCAAGCTCCACCAGGAGTAATTCCTGAGCACAGAGCCAGGAATAACCCCTGAGCATTGCCAGGTGTGACCCAAAAAGTAAAAAAAAAAAAATTATCCCCAATTTTCTGTGAGGATTTTGTGCGGGTGGTTGTACAATTTGGCTTTGTTTCATTAGCCTTCATTTATCGCAGTTTTATTTTTCAGTTGTCAGTGATTGACCTAGCTCTCATGGACTTCTGGGTGTAGCTCTAGAGACCCCCAGTAATGCTACATATGGCCCCGATAGCACCCTAATAGCCCAGATAATCCCTGGCACCTCAGCAGCACACCCTGGGACCCTCACATTGAACCTCATACTAAGAGTGCCTGGGGACTCCTTAGTACATTTGGGGAGATGATGAGATTTGAAAAAAGATAGGTACCCTGTAAATTCTGATTGGTCCTGTTCCTGTTTCAGTAAGATAGAGGTGATGGTTGATGATGATGATGATGATGATGATGATGATGATGATGATGATGATGATGATGATGATGATGTCACTAGCCATTGCCAATGCTTTCCATGTATGTATCAGGATTTTAACAAGCATTACTTTTCTTTAGTTCATTAGGTCTTCACCACCATTCTCTGGCGCACATGAACATTACTGTGTTGAGCAGACTCAGAAAATGTCTCATAGCTAATACAAAACAAAACTTGGGTTTAGAGATACCCTCTTTTTTTTTTTTTTTGAAGATGGAGCATCAAAAAAGTACTTCTATCTTTTCTTTTTTCCCAGTCAGTGTGACCCTGGATCCAGACACAGCTCATCCTGAATTAATATTGTCTGAGGATCAGAGACAAGTGACCCGTGGAGGCCCCCAGAGGAAGCCTGACACTCCTAAGAGATTTCGTGCCTTACCCTGTGTCCTGGGCTCTGTGTTATTCGTCTCAGGAAGACATTACTTTGAAGTGGATGTGGGCATAGATGCTCAGTGGGATGTAGGCGTTTGTCTGGAAAATGTATCGAGGACACTGATACAACACAGGCACCTCAATCTGGATTCTGGGCCATCAGACGGTGCAAAGACAACAGCTATTTAGCCCTTACTTCTCCCCCAACCTCCTCTTCCTCTGAGGGATGAGCCTAAAGTTATAGGGATTTTTCTAGACTGTTGCTCTGGACTTGTGTCCTTTTATAACGCCACTACTAGTTCCCACATCTACACATTCCAAAAGACCTCTTTCTCTTATACTCTCCAGCCTTATTTCCAGGCTTATCATTATTTTCCTTTATTCTTGCCTCCTCCTGATGAGTAAGGAAAAAGAAAATCTCCACCTGGGTAACCCAACATAGACAGCACTTTGTAAATCCAGGTAGGCACAGAAATTTAATCTAATTTCTTCATAGCTAATAGCCTATGCATAGAACAGTGCTGACTTTTTTGATAGCTCATAAAACTGCAATTGGTGAATGAATTGAAGAACTGGAAACAGATGATGAGACAAGCTAGGGGAAAGCAAGCATATGCGCATATACATATAGCATACATGCACACACACATACGCACATTGGGTTTTTTGGGGTTGTTGTTTTTGTTTTGTTTTGTTTTTTGGTGGGGCCCATATCTGGTCAAGTGTTCAAGACTTTTCCTGGTTCTGTATTCAGGGATCTCTCTTGGTGCTACGTGGGTGACCATCTACAGTGCCAAGGATCAAACTGAAGCCCAGGGTTCAGGAGAGAGGGAGTGCTTGTTTCATGACATTTGAGGGAAAGCTGGGATTCTATCTCTCACTGCATAAAGGGATTCTGGCACTGACTCCTCTGGTTGCTGGCAACTGACTTGGGTGCTAGTGTTTTAGACAACCCTATATTTCACAACCCTCCATCTCAGTTGAAATGTAAATGGGTCTTATTGGAAAACAAAAAGCAAATAAATCACATTTGTAACATAAAGGAGAGCTCCTATTTTCTCCAGATAACAGTAGAGTAGAAAGGGGGTAAGGGTGGGGGCTGGAAAAGTCACATTTACTTGCTTAGGACCTTCTTATTATTTAGTCTGACAATTCTTTGGATATTAAAGTAGAAATATATATTTTTCTAGAAAAAAAGTATTAATTTGTCTTAAAACATGCTGGGGATCAACCTCCGGGCTCAGTGGGTGTGACCCTGAGCTCCAGCCACCACGGCCAACTGCTGCAGAGACTCCAGATCCACGACTGCGCAGGCGTGAGCAGACCCAGCTCACAGAAGACAGCTCTGCCGTCGCAGTTTAATCTTTGACTTAATGTATTTTAGCACCAGATCCTTTCAGGATCTTTCTCATTTGTACACTTCAACGATCATTCTATTTGCATCAAACTGAAGAGGTTATGAGGAATGAAGAATTATGATGTCACACTAGAACTCACTATTAAATAATCAGATAGATACATCATACATTATTAATATCCATAGGAGAAGCCATAAAGAGTAATAGAAGAGAGACTAAGAAATACAGGGACATAGACAAAGAGATAGAGAAGTTAAATGCACCTGCAATAGGGGCAGGCAGGGTTTGGGTGGGTGTGTTTGGGAATTGGGTGATGGGAATTGGCACTGGTGGAGGGATGGGTTCTGGATCACTGTATTGTAGAGACCCAATTATGAACATCCTTGTAATTCTATATCTCACAAGGTATAATAAAAATTTTAAAAAATGGAAAAAAAAGAAAAATGGAAGGACTTCCAGGGTTTGTCTTTTTATAACCTAGTGAGTGCAGAGGATTAGTACCTTCATTTTCAGGACAAGCACCCTTGTGACTTTCATCTAAAGGCGAAATGCTCTCATCTACACGTACCTTTTTTTTTTATATACTTTCCTCTTGTTTCTTTGAGATTTATTCTTCTCCTGCCTCAACTTTTCTGCTTGAATAAAGAAGTGATAACTCTCTTGAG
Organism: Cryptotis parvus; assembly: GCA_021461705.1. NCBI lineage: Eukaryota > Metazoa > Chordata > Mammalia > Eulipotyphla > Soricidae > Cryptotis > Cryptotis parvus. The sequence goes on from JAJIBD010000537.1 coordinate 232,838, forward strand.
AAAAAAAAAAAAACATGCTGGGGGATATTGTCTCAGTTATTTTGGTTTTTTTTACACTTATAGAGCTAAATGAATAAAAAAAATAAGTTTGAGGGAATTTATACTCACATCTTTAAAATTATGGGTTAATCTCTCCTTGTTGTAGGCAGGCAGATAGGGGGCGCCACATGGCAATAAAATTCCTGAAGAAGAGATCCAGAGCCACACCTGATTGAAAGCCCAAAACCAAACTTGACAAGACCATTATCAACAATAGACCCTAGGGAAAGGGAAGGCCAAAAGGGAGTGTGTGAAGTCCATAGGCCACTGACCCTTTTAAAGGCTGTAGATAACTAACCCTCCTAAGGAAGATAAATCAGCCTTCCCACCCAGCACCCAGCTCATAGAAGACCACTCCCAAAGTCTACTCCCCTTGCAACGGGCCCTAGCAACCGAGGTTAAAGCCCCATATGGGAGTAACTTGGGGAGAAATCTATAAAAGCCGTCCTGACCAAAGGACAGGGCGCACATGCTGCCTGGGCTCACATGTTGCATGCGGCGTACATGCTACATGGACACTCATGCTGCCTGAGCCCATGTGGCCAAGCACATGTGGTGCCTGAGCACGTGTGTTGCCCGCATCTCCCTCTTGAGATGTGTACACTCTCACTTGCTCTCCGTCTTTGGAGCAGCCCGCGTTCTCCCTTGAGCGCGTTACTCTCTTTCTTTCTCTCCATCCCCCTCTCCTAAAACCTCCTTAATAAAATCTATTTTACTTCACTGCTCGTCGACTCCTGACAATTCTTTTTCTGCGAGAAAGACAAGAACCCTGAGGCAGCCCTGGGTAAGGCCTAGGACTGACTTTCCTTTCCTGCAAAGAGCAATTCCTCGCTCCAGCCTGAGTCTGTGGCTCCCCGAGAAACCTCGGGTGGTGGGGATTAACTCCCGTGCCTAGAGATCAAGCGGGCATCAGGTGTGGCTTGACGGCCACCTCGTGGGGCTGGTGGGGCTCAGGCCCACGCTGTGCAGAGGCTCATTGCAGACTTTATCAGTCCTAAGCCTGCCCAGGGGGTCTCGGGTGGCAGAGGCGGCTGGGGAGAAAGCGACCATCTCTCTCCCCTTCCGTGCTCACATAAGCCACCCGTGGGGTCCACCTGCAACATCCTGAGTCATGTTTGGTTTATGGTTTTAGAAATAAAGAATAAATTAATTCTTAATTTATAAAATCAATACAGTCATGGATGAAAATCTTCTAAATGTTCATAAGAATAGAACAAATTTTTGAAAAAATATATAAAGGAGATACAACACAGTTCCAAGAATACATTAACTGAAAAATTAGGGCACCCATAAAACTCTGAATTTAAACAAAATAGAAAAAACAGCTTTGTTATTCAGTCAGACCAACAAGTTTGAGGCATTATACAGCATAATATATAATGATTCTGTACAGAGTAATCAGTTTAAAAGGGCTAATGGCAGCTGAAGGGATGGTAAAGCAGATAGGGGTACTTGCTTGTGCCCTACCTAGGTTTAATCCCGGCATCATACATGGTCCCCTGAGCACAAAGCCAGGAGTAAACCCTGAGCAATGTTGGCTGTGCTCGCTCCCCCAACCCAAGTTAAAAAAAGCAAAATAAAAAACAAATGACAAACTAGAAATGCACTTGTAGATTCACACAAATTAGCCTTTAGGGGCCAGATTAATAATGCACTATGTAAGGTGCTTGCCTGACCACCCCAACAGTGAGGGTTACAACTTGGGTTGCTTAGGGGACCATGTGGTATCCAGGATAAAACCATGGTTGGCCTAGTGAGACGGTTTGCACCTTACCCTCTGCAATGTCTCTGATGGCTTTTTTTTTGTTTATCTGTTTGGTTTTATTGGGGGTGGGGTGGTGGGCAACAGCCACACCCAGCAGTGCTCGGGGTTATCCTTCAGTAATTTCTTTTTTTTTTTTATTTTTTTTTAAGTATTTTATTATACCACCGTGAGATATACAAATAAAAAGATATACAATTAAAAAGTTCATGTTTGGGTTTTGGTCATACAGTGTTTCAGCACCCGTCCCTCCACCAGTGCCCATCTCCCACCACCAACATCCCCGGTTCCCTCCCCCCTTCCCCAGCCCTGCTCCATGGCAGGTTCTTTATTTCTTTCCCTTTCTCTCTCTTTCTCTTTTCCTTCCCTTCCAGACTATGGATTACAGAACATACATTAAAAGGTTGTCATTTGTATCCTTTTGCCTCTATTTAATGCTCAGTTCTAGGTTGGCATTAGTACCCTCGACTATTGTTAGCCCCCTGTTCCATTTTCTGTCTTACCTAAACTCTGACTCCCACACGTTTGTGATAATCTCCACCTTTGACAAGACCTCCTGATATATGTTTCACTTGACCTTGGATATTGGTATCATAATATGTACATATATATTTATGCCATGCAAATAAATGCAGTCATTCTGTATCTGTCTCTCTCCTTCTGGCTAATTTCGCTCAACATAATCTTCTCCATGTCCATCCATTTATAGGCAAATTTTATAACTTCATTTTTCCTAACAGCTGCATAGTATTCCATTGTGTAGATGTACCAAAGCTTCTTTATCCAGTCATCGATTTTCGGGCACTCTGGTTGCTTCCAGATTCTGGCTATTGTGAATAATGCTGCTATGAACATAAAAGTAGGGATGGTGTTTCCGCTCGCGTATTTTTGGTTTCCCAGAGTAGATTCCCAGGAGTGGTATGGCTGGGTCAAATGGGAGTTCAATTTCTAGTCTTTGGAGGAAAGTCCATATTGTTTTCCAGAAAGGCTGTACCAGCCGGCATTCCCACCAACAATGGATGAGTGTCCCCTTTTCCCCCACATCCACGCCAGCACTTGTTGTTCTTGCTCTTTTGAATATGTGCCAGTCTCTGTGGTGTAAAGTGGTATCTCATTGTTGTTTTGATTTGCATCTCTCTGATGATTAGTGATGATGAGCATTTTTTCATATGTTTTTTTGGCCATTCGAATTTCTTCCTTGCTGAAGTTTCTGTTCATTTCTTGTCCCCCATTTTTTGATGGGGTTGTTTGTTTTCTTCTTGTAAAGTTCTACCAGTGCCTGATATATCCTGGATATTAACCCCTTATCAGATGGGTATTGGGTGAATATTCTTTCCCATTCTGTGGACTGCTTTTGTATCTTAGTCACTGTTTCTTTTGAGGTGCAGAAGCTTTTCAGTTTCATGTAGTCCCATATGTTTATCTTTTCTTCTAGTTGCTTTGTTAGTGATGTTTCACCTTTGAAGATGCCTTTAGCTTCAATGTCGTGGAGGGTTTTTCCTATATTTTCTTCAATGTACTTTATGGATTCAAGTCTGATATTGAGATCTTTAGTCCATTTTGATCTGATTTTTTGTGCATGGTGTTAGACACAGGTCCAAATTCATTTTTTTTACATGTTGCTGCCCAGTTTTCCCAACACCACTTGTTGAAGAGGCTTTCCTTACTCCATTTTAGACTCATTGCACCTTTATCAAAGATTAAATGATCATGTGTTTGAGGTTGGGTGTCAGGATACTCTATTCTATTCCATAGGTCCACAGGTCTGTTTTTATTCCAATACCATGCTGTTTTAATTACTACTGCCTTGTAGTACAGTTTGAAGTTGGGAAAGGTGATGCCTCCCATCTTCTTTTTTCCCGAGGATTGCTTTAGCTATCCTTGGGGGGTTTATTGTTCCATACAGATTTCAGGAGCGTTTGGTCAATTTCTTTTGAAGAATGTCATCGGTATCCTTATAGGGACTGCATTGAATCTGTACAGAGCTCTAGGGAGTATTACCATTTTGACAATGTTGATTCTCCCCATCCATGAACAGGGAATGTGTTTCCATTTCCTTGTGTCCTCTTTTATCTCTTGGAGCAGTGTCTTGTAGTTTTCTTTGTACAGGTCCTTTACATACTTGGGTAAGTTGATTCCTAGGTATTTGATTTTCTGTGGCACAATTGTGAATGGAATTGTTTCCTTAATATCCCTTTCTTCTCTGTTTCGCTATTTGTATATAGGAAAGCCACTGACTTTTGGGTGTTGATTTTGTATCCTGCCACTCTACTATATGCGTCTATTGTTTCTAGGAGTTTTTTGGTAGAGAGTTTAGGGTTCTCTAGGTATAATATCATGTCATCTGCAAATAATGATAGCTTGACTTCTTCCTTGCCTATCTGGATGCCCTTGATGTCCTTTTTCTTCTCTGATTGCTATGGCAAGTACTTCCAGTACTATATTGAATAAAAGAGGTGAGAGGGGGCAACCTTGTCTTGTCCCTGATCTCAGGGGGGAAGGCTTTCAACTTTTCCCCATTTAGAATGATGCTTGCTGTGGGCTTTTGGTAGATGGCTGTAACTATCTTGAGGAAAGTCCCTTCAATTCCCATTTTCTGGAGGCGTTTTAATCATGAACGGGTGCTGGATCTTGTCAAATGCTTTTTCTGCGTCCATTGAAAGGATCATATGGTTTTTTATTTTTTCTTTTATTGATATGATGTATTATGTTGATTGACTTGCGAATGTTGAACCATCCTTGCATTCCCGGGATGAATCCAACTTGGTCATGATGTATAATCTTCTTGATGAGTCTTTGGATTCTGTTTGCTAGTATTTTGTTGAAGATCTTAGCATCCGTGTTCATCAGGGATATTGGTCTGTAGTTTTCTTTTCTTTGTGTTGTCTCTCTCCTGCTTTGGGTATCAGGGTGATATGTGCCTCGTAGAAGCTGTTTGGGAGTGTTTCTGTTTCTTCTATTTCCTGGAAGAGCTTGAAAAGGACTGGCAGTAGGTCCTCCTTAAAGGTTTGGTAGAGTTCACTAGGGAATCCGTCTGGACCTGGGCTTTTGTGTTTGGGAAGTCTTTTAATTACTGTTTCTATTTCCTCAATGGTGATAGGCTTATTCAGGTATTAGAGGTCTTCTTGTTTCAGCCGTGGGAGGTTATAGGACTTCAGGAATTGATCCATTTCTTCTAGATTCTCATGTTTCACGGCATACAGGCTCTCAAAGTAATCTCTGATGATCTTTTGGATTTCTGTGGTTTCTGTTGTGATGTCACCCTTTTTATTTCTGATTCTGTTTATTTGGGTTCTCTCTTTCCCTGTCCTTACAAGTCTTGCCAATGGTTTGTCAATCTTGTTTATTTTTTCAAAAAACCAGCTCTTGGTTTCATTAATCTTTTGGATTGTTTTTTTTGGTTTCCAACTCATTGATTTCCTCTCTAAGTTTTATTATTTCCTTTTTTCTGCCTGGGTTGGGCTCCTTTTGTTGGTCTTTTTCTAATGTCTTCAGCTGTGTAGTCAGGTTATTTATGTGGGCCCTTTCTTGTTTCCTGATGAATGCTTGCAGGGCTATAAACTTCCCTCTTAACACGGCTTTTGCCGTGTCCCACAAGTTCTTATAATTGGTATCTTCATTTTTCATTTATTTCCAGAAATCTTTGGATTTCCTGTTTGATTTCTTCTATGACCCATTTGTTGTTCAGCAGTGAGCTGTTCAGTTTCCAGGTGTTTGGTTTGACTCCCTGTTTTTGCGTACGGTTAACTTCCATTTTCAGTGCATCATGGTCTGAAAAGATAGTTGACACAATTTCTATCTTTTTAATTTTATTGAGGTATGCTTTGTGGCTCAGCATGTGGTCTATCTTGGAGAATGTTCCATGTGCACTAGAGAAAAATGTGTATTCAGCTTTTTTGGCATGAAAAGCCCTGTATATATCCACTAGCTCTCTTTTCTTCCATTTCTTCCTTCAGGTCCAATATTTCCTTGGTGAGTTTCAGTCTTGTTGATCTGTCCATCATTGATAGAGCAGTGTTGAAGTCTCCAACTATTATTGTGCTACTGTCAATGTCTTCTTTGAGGTCTCTTAGCAGTTGTTTTATGTATTTTGCTGACCCCTCATTGGGTGCATATATGTTTAGTAGTGTAATTTCTTCCTGGTGTACATACCCCTTAATTAATAAGAAGTGGCCTTCGTTGTCCCTTCTAACCTTTTTAAGCCTGAAGTCTATATTATCTGATACTAATATGGCCACACCAGCCTTTTTGGAGGAGTTGTTTGCATGGAGAATGGTCTTCCAACCTTTGACTCTGAGTCTGTGTTTGTTCTGCTTATTCAGATGCGTTTCTTGTAGACAGCAGAATGTTGGGTTCAATTTTTAATCCATTTTGTCACTCTGTGTCTCTTAATTGGTGCATTTAGACCATTGACATTGAGAGAGATTATTGTCATTGGATTTTGTGCCATCTTTTCTTTTTGTGTTTGTTGTGCTTATGGGTTTGGTCGCATTAGAGTAGACCCTTCAGTCCTTCTTTTTAAAGTTGGTTTTGAGTCCATGAAGTTCCTGAGTTGTTGCTTATCCATGAAGTTGTGTATCTTTCCTTCATATCTGAATGTGAGCCTGGCCGGGTAAAGAATTCCTCGGTGAAGCCTGCAGTTCATTGAGCCTTTTCGCAATATCCCACCATTGTTTTCGGGCTCGGAGTGTTTCATCAGAGAAGTCTGCTGTAAATCTTAGAGATGTTCCTTTGTATGTGATTTCCTTCTTTGATCTTGCTGCTTTCAGTATTCTATCCCTATCTATAGTTTTTGTCATTTTTATTAAGATGTGTCTTGGAGTATTCTTGTTGGGGTTTCTTTTAGCTGGTATTCTACGGGCCTCCTTGGATCTTGGAGGCAAGCATTCTTTAGTTCCGGGAACTTTTCAGCAATGATGGCTTTGACGGTTTCTTCTTCATCAGGGTTTTCTTCTTGCCCTTCTGGGACCCCAATGATCCGGTATGTTGTTTCTTCTGGCTTCATCCCGATTATCTCTTGTTGTCTGTTCGGTAATTGTGAGCCTTTTTTTTCTATCTTCTGGTGTTGTGTACAGAATCTTTTGGAACTCGATCTTGAGATCACTAATTCTTTCTTCAGTAGCTATTATTCTGCTATGATGGCCTTCCACTGTGTTTTTTATTTCATTTACCTCATTTTTAATACCTGTCATTTCCCTTTGCATTTTCCTCACTTCTGCTATCATGTCCTCTTGTATTTTATTGATTTTGCATTCCATTGCTTCTTTGAATTCCTTTTGAATCCTTAACAGTTCTTTCCGAAATTCTTTTTCAGATAGGTTATGCAACTCATTGGTATTGCTTGACTCATCTGGACCAGTGACTTCACTCACAGAGCTTGATGGAATTTT